>BTHU01000001.1:106046271-106243771 GCA_036184795.1 Tokudaia tokunoshimensis
GGACTCTTGGATGTAGTCAGGAGTGGCCGGTGGGTGTCACGGGTATAGTCCTCATCTGTTCTTTCTCCCTACTCCCCCACCCATTCATCCCAGGAGGCATCTCATCTGGGGATTCTAATCAGCCTCCTGCTGATCAAACACACTACAGTCACCTCGGTGCTCCTTGGCTGTGCAGAAACAGGGGCTGTCCCAGCATAGCCTTCCAAAGCCCCTTTCAGAAAAAGGCTTTTCAACATAAGAGTAGGTCGACTGCCAAGTTGAAACAGCACATAAACCTTAGAACCCGCAGATTTGAGGGAATTCCAATCTTGGCCTAAACTGGCAGAAGGGGAGGTATGGGGGAGGGGAAGATGAGTCAGAGATTCCACCCTTCTGAGGGGGCAGCCTAATATGGCGTTGGGGAGCCAAGGGAGACGACTTAGGTATGCCTGGATTTTCAGACTGGAGCCATGACTCTGGCCAGGGACCAGCTGTGCACCCCCACATGCATGCACACACCTACATCTCAGGCACACAGAGCAGAGCTTGGGATAGCAAATGAATCAAAACTGAGGACCAGATCAGCTTGGAAGAAGCCAGCTGACCTACTTGCAGTTTGACACATGAGGTGACAGCAGCCAGCTTCCACCCAGAATGCACTGGGGCTCAGCCCCATGTGGCCCTGTATCAGCCCATGGCTGACTCCAAAGTCTCCTAAATGAAGCTGCCTTTGGGTCTGTGATACAATACACATGCTGTGAGTAATGGAGGCTTCATCCCAAAGGGCCTCTCAGCATATGTCAACACCAGGAGGGAAAGGCTTCCAGAGGTGAGATTTCAACTCCCACCATACTCTGCAGCTTATGAAAACACAAGTCCAAGATGGCATTTGAAGGAGCGAGTGAGAAGTTGGCTTAGTCTGGTCCTGGCTAGGCTCGTCTCTAGCCATGTGACTATGGGCATAAGCTTTGACCACCTATAAACTGATGGAAGTGGAGGGATACGCCTCATACCCGATGTTACTTAGAATCATTTGGAAGGGAGTTTTGCTGAGCCCTGGCTCTGCAGACTGGGGAGGAGCCTAAGAATCTGCATTTTCAACAAGTCCCTAGGGCTAAATTAAGAGGGGGAAAGGGTGCTTTATCTTGGATCCACATCCTAAGTCTTCTAATTAGATCACATGTCTGGCCAATAGTATATGGCCACCTTGTGGTAATTGGCCAGGCCAAGGTCCTGGGCTCCATCCCTGGAGTCAGAATTAATCAACATCCCCTAGAAACTCAACCAACAGGAATAGAGTTGTTAGAATGAGTCAGGGGAGGTGAGCAGTAATTGCCCATGGTGGCAGGCATGGCAGAGATATCATGGAGGCTGGATGGCTCTGTTCCCTCCAAAATGCCTGGCTAGTTGTTTGGATCCTCTGTTGAAGGATATCTTGGTGGTGTTCACTAGATAGAGCTTCTGACTAGGGTGGGAACACTCTAGAAAGATACCTTCTTCTCCCTCAGTAAGAACAAGGCCTGTTACAGGGGAATTTGCTTTTCCTACAGAAAATCCTCAGCAATACTCCCTAGTCACCTGGGTGCTCCAACTACAAACCCATGCTCTGAAACAAACATACAGAAAACTATCTTAGTCTCAGATCCAAAGATATTAATTTTTTTCTAAGAAAAGGTGAACAAACATCTACCTTCCCCCCACAGAAGGCACCAACAACTGACCAAAGTGTAACCATTGACTTCCATCTTGGCAAACCAGCAAAGTTATCTGGCCTACTTAAAGAGCAGAAGTGAAGGTTTGCGTTACCCAGCATGCATGGCAACTTCTCCTTAGCTGCAGAAATGGAAGCTCCTCTTCAGCGAACCTCCCACACACACTCTCTGCACACTCTCCCCTCCCAAAACCTTGAGATGGAGTACGCTGGTGCAGAAATGCACACAGCTGGGAGGGACATAGAAGAAGGAATGACTAAATTCGATGGTGAGGATCTATTGCTCCTTCCCTAGCCTCTCTTTTTATGAGGGAACATCAACAGGCCTCATCTTGAGGGTCTTCTCCAAGTTGATACATGAAGTCTGCTTCTGACCTCAGAGTGACTCCTGAGTAATGGAGATGATGATGATGATGATGATGAAGATGTGGTTGTTACTGCTGGTGGTAATATGCCTCTCCCTTTGTCCTTGGGGGTATTTGGCACTTCCTACGAGGTGCCCGTTGGGACCAGAGGTTCACGTTTGCACTTATTTGCTTTAAATAGGTCATCAATTTGCCCTCCTTCCAGATTGAGTCTGCACTGACTCACCCAGGTCCACGAATGGAGGATATAAAGATAACAGAGTAAATCCTGGACCAGGAGTGGCTCTCAGATTTAAATCTCAATTGTATTCAAAGGCAATCAGGCTTGAGGCTCATTTACTGAAAATAATTAGAGAGTACCACTGTTGTGGAGGTTGGGGCTCAAGGCCCCATGACCTTGTGTAACCTCTGGTTCCCTCTCCAGACTTCCGCTTCCTCAGCACCAAACGTAATCGCAAGCATTTTTCTCTTGTAGGTGGCTTTGAGTGTCTGATAAGCACTGATAAATCTTAGCAATGATCATTTAATGCGCACGACATTGATGAAGCCCTTCCTATGGGTCACGAGCTATCAGACCAGTTACACATCTTCAACCTTGTGCTTTGGAGTCTTGGAGAAGATAAGACTTGAGGATAACCCGTAACGCCTGCCTTCGCTGAGCCTTGCATAAAATGGAAATTCTGTCTGGAAGAAACCAGGACGGGCTTTGGAAGGATAAGATGTCTGACAAAGACCTTGACTCCCTTGCCACAAAAGGGTATCTGAAGGAGGAGGCTGTAGATAGAGTGAGCCAAAGTTATGTTATAAGCAGGCCTGCTTGTCTAGGGGGTGGTAGCTTCAGGGTGACAGGAATGTGAAGTTCCAAAGGGGAAGGATATGACAACATCCTGGAAAATTAGTTGTATAGCATACATTAATTTGGGCCTTGCCCTGAGGCAACAAGAGGCAACAGGAGTTTTAAGCAAGAGAATGGAATGGGATTGTAGGGTTTAATAAACAAAACAAAACAAGAAACAAAACTGAAACTGGTAACAGAGTAGAAAATGGGACAGAGAGAAAGAGATGAGGCCAATTGGGAAGCTGAAGCCAAGCAAGGTACCACAAGGATGCAGTTGAGGCCTGACGGTGGAGATGGGAAAGATGACCTGGGTTTAGTACATTTTGCAGGAAGTTGTGACCAACTGAATATTACACACATACACACACACACACACACACACACAGAGAGAGAGAGAGAGAGAGAGAGAGAGAGAGAGAGAGAGAGAGAGAGAGAGAGAGAGAGAGAGGCAGAGAGAGACAGAAAGAGACAGAGAGAGACAGAGAAAGAGAGAGATCAATCTCTAACTTAGGAGGTTAGGAGGCTGGGTTAGACATTTTGACAGATTAAGAAGTACAAGAAGTAGGAGCTGTGTGAACAGAGCTTGTGGGCAAATATCAGGAATAGTTACATTTCCTTCAGGCCACCACCACACACTTAGCACAGCCTAGCTTTTTAAAACAGAAAGAGACTTGGAAGACAAAGAGTCAACTTTCAAAACTTTTCCTTTCAAAACTTTACCTCCACAAGGCCTCAAGCTCCATTTTCTGATCATTCCATCCAGATTGTTACAAACACATCCCTAGGATAAAACACAACCACAAATGCAAACCGCTCCTCCTGGAGGGCTGAAGCGTGTCTGGGTATTCTCCTCAGCTACCATTAATTAACACACTTAAGAAATATTATCTACTTTAGAATTCTTCCAACGTCCAGCGTCTGTCTTCAGCTCAAATGGGAGTTCTCCTTTATGTAACCCTGTCCTTGTAGGGGAAAAAAAGAGAAAATGCCGATCTTAACCATGGAATAAATATAGGGATGATGGCTTTAAAATTAGAGGTTGGAAGAATGGCATACTGTGAAATCCCAAACCTCAGGCATGGTCTAGGGAGCCGCAAACCACACGGATTTGAACTTCAAGAGGAGATGATGTTTTGAAGGGCTTGGAAATAAAGAGACCCAGGTTCCACTGGGGAAGGATGGATTCTCATCCAAAACGCATCTTTATGGCTGGGCTCTTAGGCCCGGAAAGTGTTCCTCATGGAAACGCTGAGCAGTCTCTGCAAATCCTACACCAGCTAGGTCTCCACTTTGAGAAAAATCAGACTTTCTCTGCAACTAGGTCAACTGGCTGGGCAGCAGGAGGCTCCCTGGGAGTTGGAGCTTTCCAGGACTTTAAAGAAAGAATCCATTATGGACATGAATGTCTCTCTTTCTTCAAATGTAATTATTCCTTCACAATGTCATACATACCTCTCTCTCCATTATCCTCTCTCATTTACTTCTCCTCTCACGGAGGCATTTCTTCTCAACAAGCCCCTCCCCATTTCTTGCCTTGTTTTTTGTTTGT
Source organism: Tokudaia tokunoshimensis (assembly GCA_036184795.1). Taxonomy (NCBI): domain Eukaryota; kingdom Metazoa; phylum Chordata; class Mammalia; order Rodentia; family Muridae; genus Tokudaia; species Tokudaia tokunoshimensis. The sequence continues at coordinate 106,050,714 of BTHU01000001.1, forward strand.
GTCATGGCCCGCTGCAATGAACTACGGTTGCTTGCTCGAGCACAAGGGGTTATTTACTTGAGTAAGGACCATTTACCAGAGGCTATGTCACTGAAGACTATGACACCTCTCCAGGAGCCTGTCCCTGCCACCTCTGTCAATCATTAGCTCTCACTATAGCTCCTTGAGGAGAAACAGAGCCCGGTGAGGCATCTCTAATTCTTGAGGAGATGTGGACTGACCCAGGCTTATGCAGATCGGCAGTGCTGGGGGTCCATGTGTGCCACAGCCTTGCCAGTGGGCTGAGATTTCTTACTAACTTTGCTTCTGTCTGAAGCCCAGTGAACTGCTTGCGAGAACGAAGAGGCAACCAGACAAAAATCTCTTGTCCAGAGGTGTCGTTTGTGAGCCCTATATCATCAACAATCCTGGACCACTAAGCACCACTCAGGAGTCCGAAGCTCAAGTGTCACAAACACCAGAGGACACATCTAAGGAGTGACGCTGGATGGCAAGGTGGACATTGGCCAGATGATATTTTGTGCCCAGCCTAAAAGGAACAACCTCTTACACACCCCGCCAGGGACTGTGGCTGTAAGGAAAAGCAAACCAATGGCACCAACCCTGACATTTCTAAAAGACCCGTTGAAATATGCACAACCTCTTGAAAGCCTCTAAATTTTAACATCAAGAACAAGTTCCAAAATATCTTAGACATAACACGGGCCAAGGAAAGCACAGCACACTGGCGCCCTTCAAGATCTGGGCTCTGTTGCCTCCCAACGTTATCAAGACAGAATTTCAACACGTCAGTGGAGGGAGAGTGAGTCCTTGCAGCATGTAGGACTAGGGTGCAGTCAACTTCCAGCCTAAGTCCCTACCTATCAACACCTGTGTGGCTCAGGCTCCGTTCCTCAATCTGTGAGGATAGGGGGAAGAGCAAGGGGAACATCAGGGACTGTCTATAACCAGGAGTCTATACCTGTGGCCAATAGAACCATTCACTGAATAAGGTATTGAGAAGCCCTTAAGCTTATGATGATTCAAGGTTAAGGTAGAGCCCTGGGTACCATGGGTACCATGTTCCAAGTCTCGGTGGATAGCTCATGAGGAGTCTTCCTAAACTTTGGTTGAAACTGGACTGAGAAGATGAAGCCACAACGTTTGAGATACAGTGGCTACACCATGTTTGTATAAGTATCAGACCTCAGCTGTATCTTTCATTCTTATCTTTACAAGAGGCTCAGAAGGCAGGGACCTTATCAAGGCCCTTGTCTACATTTGGAAGAAGAGGAACTGAAGTCTCAGAAGGGCTAAGGCAGGCAGGCAGGCAGAAACAAGAGCAACAAGGAAAACACAGAAAGGCAAACCACTTTTTCACAGTTGCATCTTACCTGGTTATTTTCCTTTACTAACATTAGTTAGTATACTCAAGAGACTTCCACTTTAACATTGTCTTAGGTTACTAAGAGGGAAAGGGAGACAAAGATCTTAATCGTGGAATAAATATAGGATATAGTAGCTTCAAAAGGTCACTAGCAAGAGGCTAGAAGTAGGTTATGATAAACTGGGGTAGGTCTCTGTAAGGAAAAGCCACCCTTTCTGGGCAATAAGATCCCAGTTTCTATTGGAAGAATAGGGCCTACTATGGAGAATGGGTCATTTTTAGACCCATCTACACCCATTCAGGAGGTGAGGAGCTCTGCATTCCAATTAATGTAACAAACTTCCCCTCATCCTAGACTCCACTTCTGTCTGTCTGTCTGTCTGTCTTAAGTTCTCATACCACATAGAATTGGTACAGGGTCTCATTCAGTAGCCCAGGCAGGCCTTGAGTCCTCCATCTTCTTACCTCAACTTAGTTTAAAAACAAATGAGTCATGTCTATAACGAAGGAGGCTCTCTCCTCTCTCTGATATTATCCTTCACACACTGAAGGTGGGAAGGATGGAACTTTGTACATGTCTGTTTGATATCTGTGAAAGACCGGCCTGCTGAACTACCCTTATGCCTGGATGTCCTACTATTAGGTAGGACATAGTGGATGTGTTTCTATCTCCTGTTCCCTGAGAAAAAGAGGGTTCCTTTCTCCAGCGTTTGCACCTGGAACAGTCAGAGCCATCTGGGGAATGCCTCTCTGGCTTAGCATAGGCGACTGTGTCTCAGAAGTTTATACCCTTAAGCGAATCTTGGAAGGGAACTTGAATCTGTGCCATGGCGTCCTTTCCATACTCCGTAGTTGGCAGTTTCTTTTATTGGTACAGGGTCTCATTCAGTATCCCAGGCTGGCCTTGAGTCCTCGGTCTTCTTACCTCAACTTAGAAAGTGCTGTAGTTGCAGATGTGGGTTACCACACTCAACCTATCAAGTATTCTGTCATATTTGTGTATTCATTTCTTCTGCAGCTATGGGGATGAACCCACATTCCTGGCTGATCTACTCGGATTTCTTATTTGCACACACATATGTTTCAGACTTTTGCCCCTTCCCAGGGATTTCTCAAGGTTACCTGAGAACAGCCATCTAGCGAGCTGGACCAAAGGTTGCAATCTTGCCCTTATGCTATGCTTGAGAAACCTGGGAACACAGGGCCTGAGTGATTCAGTAGGGTAATCTGGATGGTGGGGGCTGAAGTCCAACTTGTAGACTTCATTGATACTGTGTTTCCTGGCTACTGTGTCATTTCTTCTCAGCCTTGCTTGAAAATGAAGGGGCTCCTGGTATCCTACACAGTGAATGTCACAAAGAAGAGACAAATGCTGGCTTTGAAGCCAGTAGCCACTCAAAAGCTACCCTACTGGCCTGGGAGAGCAAAACTCATGCCTTGGTCCGTGAGGAAACCTAGTTTGTGTATCTTCAGTAGATAATATCTAGGACTAAATATGAGAGCAGGAGAGAGAGAGAGAGAGAGAGAGAGAGGAAGAAGGAGGAGGAGGAGGAGGAGGGGGAGGAGAAAGAAGAAGAAGAAGAAGAAGAAGGAGGAGGAGGAGGAGGAGGAGGAGGGGGAGGAGGAGGAGGAAGAGGAGGAAGAGGAGGAGGAGGAGGTACCATTATAGCCTTGCGTATTATACTGGGTTATTATTTTTATCCTATCCCATTATATAAAGGTGTGAGCAGTCAGTAAGGGAAGCCAGAATCTACCACAGACGCTCATCCACAGAGAGAAAGCTCTGCCACGAAGTCCAGCTACAGCCTCAACTTCCTCAGTTGGGTTTTCCTGGATGTTGTGAGAACTTGATATGATGTTGTTGTCTCTATCTATTTGTTCTTTGACTTGGAGGACACCTTATCCAAGGGGACATACCACTCCATTTGGGGACTCTCTCCATTGACATCCTCAGTTCATTTCTGCAGAAGGTTTTAAGTCCCTGGTTTGATAGGATCTTTCTATCCATCATCATTTATCAAACTACCTCTTGCTATTTATTCTTTTACATTGACTTGATATATACTTAATAAACTCACTCATTCAAAACTGAAAGGACGGCTGTCATAGAATGTTTCTGGACTGTGTAGAAAAGAAAAATGATTTGAGGGCATGGCACCCTTCCACCATGACCAAATTCACACCCAAGCTCCAACTACTATGACTGGTATTGGATTGGGGTGGTATCAAGGTTGAAAAGGGTTGTTAGGGTGGGAACTTGTCTTAGTTACTTTTCTTCTCGCTGTGACAAAACAAAACAAAAACTGCAAAAGCAATCTACATTAAAAGGGCTTATTTGGCTCACAGGCCAAGGATACAGCTGCAGGATTTTGAGGCAATCTGTCAAGTTACATTAGGAAGCAGAGAATGACAGTTATCCACCATGCTCAGCTAGCTTTCTCCTTTTTATGCAATCTGGGACCCAGGCCTAGGGAATGGTACCATCCATTTTAGGGTGGGTCATCCTACCTTAATTAACCTAAACAAGATAACCCCTTACAGGCGTGTCCAGAGATGATTTGTCTCCTGGGGGCTTTAGATCCTGTCAAGTTGATAATATTAGACATCACAGGCCTTACCCAGTAGAATTCCTGTAGGAAGAGTCTCTCTCTCTCTCTCTCTCTCTCTCTCTCTCTCTCTCTCTCTCTCTCTCTCTCTCTTTCTCTCTTCCTCCCTCCCTTCCTTTATTTCTCACTCTCTATGTTCTCTCCTGCCTTTATGGCTAAGTACCAAAGAAAGACCATGTGAGGGCTCAGAAACATATGGCCGTCTATAAACCGAGAGCCAGCCCTTCCAGAGCCCAGCAGACAGTTCCCTGAACTTCTGGCCTACAGGACTGTGAGGAGATAAGGTTCTATTACTTAAGCTTCCTGGTCTGAAGGATTTTTATCCTGGCAGCCAGAGCTAAAATTATGAGGAGAAAACTAAAAGATGAGGGGGAAAGAGCAGACTTTGCAAGGGCCAGGCACCACCCAGGGGTCTTTCTGCCTACTGCCCTCCTCCCTGACATGATGTCTTGCACCCTCAAAAACCACAAGAGATCCTATTCTCATCTTCTATGAAATGCCTTTCCTCTCATGGAAATAGGTTGTGGCTACACATATACCAAGAGTATACCAAGGGCCTTGGCTCTGCTGAGTAGCAAAGCACTTTCCTGGCAGGGGCTACATTAAACACACACCGAAGTCTCCCTCCACCTGTAACTCAGAGGTCACTTTAGTTTTGCAAGCCTCATGCTATCTGTATCCCTCTGTGGATCAGCCTGGGCTGCTAGACGCTTCCACAAGGCCATACAAGGGATGTAAACAGGGTGGGAGGAATACCCCATCCTCCTTATCTTCAGGACTGGAGAAAAGGGATGCTCAGAACTTGGATACAGCTGACTGCTTGGGAGAAAGACTGAGATCCAAAATACTCAGGCTAAGTTAGGCTCCAACATGTGGTGAGGATCGAGCACCTAGTCAGGGAGCCATCTTGGCCTCTCACATTCAACCCCCACTGAAACTATTTGGTTTATACAAAATCAGTGTGCTTGGTGTACAAATGTGCTCTGAGTCAAATTCCCAACTCCCCAACTCCCTTTCCATATAGACTTCAGTCAATTTATTCCTAAAGAAATTCCAGAACCATCCATGCCTCCCCTGATACCATACTCCACCATCCTTTCTCACTAGCTGCTCTCCAAGCCCTTCTGAACTCTCCTGCTAAGACGCTCCAAGGCCATGTAAAGGATTTTAAGTAACCAGTTGGTCCTATACAATCCACACCATAAGAGTCTTGAATGTTCTTATTGTTCTGTTAAAGCCTGGTCTACAAGCGTGTGTGTGCACATGTTCACACAGACAACCATAAGTGGCCCTTCTCAGGTTCTTCTCAGGGTCGTTCCCAGTCCACAGGTGCCCTGTAAATCAGGCCAGGCCAACAATGCACACCTTTGCCATGTTCTCTGCATCTTCTTCTCTGGTAAGCCCGCCCAGGCTTTGAAAGGGGTCTAAGTTTCCACCCTGGGGATCTGCACAGGGCTCAGCTTCCCTAGATTGGCTGTGTACCCAGCTTCCTTTATGAGAGGTCATTCCTTTGTCTTCTATCTCCTGCACTTGACTAAATTTACCCACTGTCAGGTCAGTAAAATAAGAGCTGAGGGCTTGATCAGCTTACAGTCTCATTTGGGAGACAAGGGGTTGTTGAAACTGGATCTGAGCACTTTGATTATCAGTCTCCATCACCTGTACACATTTACAGCATATGGAGGCTTTTCTGTGGATCTGTTTACATGGGGGAGTTGTGTGTGGATTTATGGGGCAAGTGGCTCTTGGGTCATTTCAAGTCTGCAGCAACTAGAGCTTTGTGAATACTTTTAACTGCAGTTGTTGAAAAGAAAAAAGAAATGAAAGAAAGGAAAAGAAAAGAGAAGAGAAGGGAAGGGAAGGAAAGGGAAGGGAAGAGAAGAGAAGAGAGAGAAGAGAAGAGAAGAGAAGAGAAGAGAAGAGAAGAGAAGAGAAGAGAAGAGAAGAGAAGAGAAGAGAAGAGAAAAAAATCACTCCTAGTTACGTGTCCAGCTGAACTACAGTGACTCCAATATAGAGCTCTCCTGTGTGATCTTTGCATTCTGAAGGGAAGGCAACAAAAGGCCTCAGCCATAGAAATCTGAATTCACACAACAGCACCAAAGTGATGGAAACCACAACTAGGCCAACAAGACCACAAGAGGGTCATCCCCAAGCCCATGAGAGGGTCATCTCCAAGCCCATGAGAGGATCATCCCCAAGCCCATGAGAGGGTCATCCTCAAGTACATGAGAGGGTCATTCCCAAGCCCATGAGAGGGCCATCCCCAAGCCCATGAGAGGGTCATCCCCAAGCCCATGAGAGGATCATCCCCAAGCCCATGAGAGGGTCATCCTCAAGTACATGAGAGGGTCATTCCCAAGCCCATGAGAGGGCCATCCCCAAGCCCATGAAAGGGTCATCCCCAAGCACATGAGAAGGTCAGACTCCTTACCTACTATTCCAGACCAGTCAAGGAAGATAGTGTTACAGGGCAGGGTGTTCCCTCAATAGAGATGCCTGGTTTTCTTCTTGCCAAACAAGCAAGCTGAATGGTAACCCCTCACCCTCTCTCCTTCTGGTAGAACAGTCACTTTTACTTAGACCTTGGTTTGTGGATCTCTGTGGTAACCCTCCTTGGAAGAACAGTGGCCTGTGGCTATGTGGCACTCTGGGGATGAAATGGCATTGGGGGACAGGTTAGACATCTGCTATAGCTAACGCATATTAAAAAGAGCTGCCTGGTCTGAGGATATGTTTGGTGTGTTTATCACACCCCTCAGGTCTCTCTTTCTCTCTCCTTAGACTTATTTATTTTTAATGTGTAAGTGTGTTGCATATATATATATATATATATATATGCCATTCCTGGAGTTATAGATGGTTGAAAGCCACATCATGTGAGTACTAGGAACCAAACCAGATCCTCTGCAGCAAGTGCTTTTAACCACCATCTCTTCTGTCCCACCAGCTCTCTCTTTTGATCAGATGGCACTCTTGTAGCATCATCCAGTTTCAGCACCTTGATACCTCTAAAGCCTTCACCTATGAACCACCTTCAAGGGCCCAGCATCACACTGACACATCCTATCTGACACAGGAACCACCACAGTGTTTTTCCACAAACAATGGGTGGATGGCACACATTCTCAGTCTTCTCAAAGGTCATCTCTGTTCAACCACTCCACACTGCCATCACCCACCAAGGCTGCCTTAGACATTATGTAAATGAAGGGGTATGACTGGCTCCCAGTAAAACCTTAGTTATGAACACTGAAACTGGAGCTTTATACAATTTGTATATATCGCAAAATACGTCCCTTTAGATGTGGGAGACAGACATGGCCCTGGTCATATTCACAACCAAATATCAGTAAGGATGACGTGTGTGTGTGTATGTGTGTGTGTGTGTGTGTGTGTGTATGTGTGTGTGTATGTGCTTATTTTATCTTTATATTTATCTCAATACACATACACACACACACACACACACACAGAGAGAGAGAGAGAGAGAGAGAGAGAGAGAGAGAGAGAGAGAGAGAGAGAGAGAGAGAACTAATATTTGCTATTTGAGTGCCATGTAGCATGGACAGTTTGGTTCATGTCAGAAAAAAATCTTATTTAACCCAAATTTCATTTAATACGGGGCCCACTATCCCATTTAGTGATCAAGAAAACATTCTTATTACCATTCTTTTTTTTAATTGGCTTGGTGTTTTTAACTTTTTATTGCTTGCAAGCGTGTGCACGCGTGTGTGTCTGTGTGCGTGTGTGTGTATGCATATATGTGTCACACATCTGGAAGTCAGAGGACAATGTGAAGACATTAGCTCTCCCCTTTCATCATGTGGGTCCTGGGGACTGAACTCAGGCTGTCAGGCTTGGCTGCAAGCATGTTTGCTCACCCACTAAGCTATCTTGCTGTTTGTTTGTTTGTTTGTTTTGAGATAGGGTCACTCTATGTGGGGTAGACTGACCTCAACCTTGAGATCTTTCTACCTCAGTCTTACCTTCTGAATACTGGGGTCATTTCATTACATCACCATTCTAAACTCCTCCTTTATTCTTGGTTTATCTACTGCTATGTTCTAGTTCCAAGTACATCATGCTATACAGTTTGACTACATCTGATACAGGCAAAATTCACTTAAGTACTTCCAACAAAGGAGTTACAAGAGGACCAAGAGCCTGAATAGACATACCCAGGAGGACACAGGGTTCTTTGTGGAGAAGCAAAGTCACTTGTCCACATATATATATTTTAAACTAAACTTTATCTCTGAACTACTCCATGGCTTAAGGCTCCACTTAGGAAATATTTGGCACTGACTGTCTGTATGTCCACTGTCTGTACTGTGCCTCTCATGATTCCTGAGTCATTACTGCAAAGTAATTTTGAGATGCCTGTTCAAAACTTCCCCCAAAGTCTCAGGAAAACAGGAGCTAAAGGGGCCCTGTTCGGAATGACATGTAAGATGTGGAAAGTTTCTCCTGTTCGTGCCAAGAGCCTGCCAACTCCCTTCAAGGCTTCCTAGGATGAACTATGAGAGGAGATAATCTCTGCTTTCATCTCTTAAAAACATCAAAATAATAAATAAATAACATCACAACACAGGCTGGAGGACTCCCACGTGGAGACATAAGCCATGGCACATTTATCAGTCCCCTCAAGACTGCTCAAGGTTGTCAGGCTATATTTGGAAGAAAACTGGGGATCCGAGGTAGAGATGAACCAGAAAGTGTCTTACTGTCATCAAGTGCTGGCTTCTTCCTTCGTCTCTCAGCCAGGAGGGGAAGGATGGAATTATTTGACATTTCAGTATTGTGTGGCTTTTCCTAGGACCCCATAGCCAAATGCCTCCTCACCCCAGAGACTATACCAACAACAGACCAATGAAACAATCTCACCCAAGTCTGACAGTCTATTGGGTTTACTTATAGGAACATGGGTGAAGGATTCCTTACAGGAGTTTGGGTGCACTCCATCAGATGGCCATATCACCAAAGTCACCCAGCATGGATAATGACTTCCTCATATCTGCAGACTAGCCCCTTCAGTTAACCTATGCTTTCCCAAGACCATGTGCAGCGGGGGCAGAACTACATACAGCTGGGAGAAAAGTACAGGAAGGAAGGAAGAGCTGGAAACTCAAGAGAGTGACTCTGGGGAAGAGGCTAAGCCACAGCACTCTGGTTAAGGTGGTAATGGCTGCTACATCAGAGGACAGCATCAGCAACACTCAGCTTTTTCATTCCATGAGAACCTACAAGACCTCCCAATTACTGAAACTAATTGTAAGCATGGAAGGCAGACCAAATCATTTGGAAGGCAGTAGCCTTTTCTGCAAAGTCCAGTAAGATAGTATATGCCTTTGACCCATGATCTGAGTGGTACCCACATCCTCAGCTATGAAGTCCAGAAAGCAGACACTTCATGCCTACAAGGATGCAATAATAAAAACATAGACAAAAGCGAGTGTTATCAAGGATGTGGAAAAACTGGCACATTGTTAGTGGGAACATAAAACAGGGCAATTACTTAGGAAATGAGAAGATAATTCCTCAAAAGTTCAGACATGGAGTTATCCTATGACCCAGTAATTTTACCACTAGGCCTATGCCCAAGAGAAATAAAAACACATGAACCAACCCCCACCACTACCACCAAAAATAAATAACTCACCTTTAGATGGATGTTAAAAAGCATGTCATAAAGTTCATCAGTAGGTGATCAAATAATGTAATATATCCACGCAAAAGAATATAATTTGGAAATAAAGTTGACACAATGAGACATGCTGCGATATGAATGAACCTTACGCTAAATGAATGAAACCAGACACAGAAAGTCACCCACTGTGGGACCTAATGTGTGTGAACTGTCTCATCAGAGAACAGATGAGACTTGCTAGAAAGAGTTTAGAAAGGTTGCTAATGGGTACTAGGTTTCTTTTTGGAAACTTGAAATTAAATCTGAAGACATTCAGGTATTATGATAATGATGGCTGTATGGCACTGTAAATATACTTTACAAAAACCTCTAGCATGCATAAAAAATTCCCAAGAAGAGAGGGACCATCTGCAGGAGATAAGCCCCTACAGGTAATCCTTATGGTGAGACCTATGACGAATGTCCAGATAGAACCTGGGACTTGCCCAGCACAACCAAGGCCAGCTTGCTTGCCAGGCCTTCCTACAGCATTAGGCAGAGCCATGGCCTTAGCTGTTTAGACTATTTCCTATTTGGGTGACTCTTAGAAACCTGCAGTTCTGTTTCAAGTTTCTATCTGCACTAGCTAAGCTCTCTGGAATGTTCTAGAGACCTTTATTAGCCAGAACAAGTTGGCAGCACCACTTCAGAACGTTGTTGGGACCTTGATCCATAGCTGCACACATCTGTAATGACACTATACCGAGAACTTGTTTTCATTTCCTGAGTGTGAGGTTCAGAAACATTCTCCAACATCAGATAGTGAGCAGCTCTCCTGGTAAGAGGCTAAGCAGTGGACAAGGGACCCTCATATGACCAAGGAACCCACTGAACTCTCCCAAAGGGCTGTCTTTGTAGCCCAACAGTCCATCTTCCCTTCACCATCACAGGCCACAATTATCACGGGAATTTAAGACACCGTTCTGAATGTGTTCTTCCTACCTGGAAACAACAGGGCCCAGGACACACCCCAAATACCTGCCATCTTTTAGTTCTTCGCAGATAAACTGATTTCCTGGTTCACTGACAACCATTTACTTCCCAAAGCTTTCCTTCAGTATTAGGGAGTGGCCCTAAACTCTAGGATTCTCAACAAGCTCTGTGTATATTTCTTTAGGGCAAGTTAAAAAAAAAAGTTGTTTCCTATCTTTTTCATGAATGTCCTGTTTTCTTTCCCTCTGTGACAAATCTCTCAAAGTAATTCTAAAACTAAAATCGCCAATAACTGCTTTAGGATTCCTGCTGACCCAGCGCTCTGGAACAGACAAGAAGTTCAGCAGTTTCCACCGTAGTCTCCAGACTTGAAACCACAGTGTCCTGGGAGATGTGCAAGGCTGATCTGCCGGAGATTAATGAACATTAGCTCCCCAGATTGGGCTTAAATACACCAGCATCAGCAGCGGGTCCATTCTGCCCCACGCCAAGGGCATCCAACGACAGGAATAGCCAGCCAGCAGCAGAAGCAGCCTGCACCCAGGTGACTGTTTTCACACCCTTTCTTAATGCTCTGCTGGAGATGGAACCCAGTGCCTAAAGCTTGTAAAGCAAATACTGGACGGCTGAGCTACAGCCCAGCCCGCATACTTTATTTTTTTACTCACATTCTTTTGGTGGGGTCATTACCTTGCTCTACTAATAAGAAACAGAAGCACAGACCAGAACCAAATGCCACCCTCCTGGGGCCTTTGCTTTACCCACGACTCAAGCCCTACAGGGACAATGGGACAACACTGTTTAGAGACCATCAGCCCCACACCACCGCAGCTCCTTCTTTACATCTCCCTATCTAGGTGAAGAAGCTGTTCCTAAGTAAATATAATGGAAGCTTATAGGTCCTAGATCTGCAGGTGCAGACAAGAAAAATACTCAGTTTTAGTGGCAGGAAATGAATTAATTCTCTCTGTGTGCATTACAAGGAGGGTAGCCTGGAAAGTGGTAGGTCCCAGCACCCAGCCAATCTGAGTCTTGTCATTGATACCTCCCCATCCTTAAGGTCCCCTCTCTGCTGCTCCTCTGAAAAGTCTGAAGGATCCAGGAAGAAACACTGTCTTCCTCTGTTGAGATGATGGCATGGAGCCTCTCCAGGGTTGAATCAACGTCTGGCTCCTCACAGGCACTGCTGTTCCCAGGCAACCCCTCTGGCAAGTCACCCCAGTGTGAGGCCTACCAGCTTTGCCTCCTGTGCATCCACACCACCAAGTGCTGTCCGCACCTCCAAGCGCAGGAAACCATTTGGTAAGACACGAGTGTTAAAAAAATAAGCTGCGTGACATTTATTTTGTCTTGTTAACATTAATATCTGTAGAAACATTTTTTATTGTCAGTATAAAAATTAACAGGTTTTTATTAAATACTTTCTCCAATTTCAAAACACATAAAATCAGTGTAATCTGCATTCATGTCGCATGACTGTAGCAAGGTGAGTGGGTGTATCCAAAGCAAAACACAATACTTGAATACGGAAATCAACAGTAAGCGTTATCTTGTTGGATGTAGCTTTTGGGCCAGATCTTTTCATGAGGTGAGGTCTTGTCAGAAGTAGGTAGAAGCCAGAAGCAAACCCTTAAGAAGATGGAAGGAGGTCCCATACTCTCAGCAGAATGATGCTGGGCTTTTGATATTCTATGAGAGAGGATGGAGATTTTCCCAAAGGGCTTTTGATGCTGTTATTAAAACTCACGGAGGAGAAGCAAGGCAGATGTGATGGACGCGTGGCTCAGGCAGAGGGCCAGCTGCCTGATGAGACCCACCCTGCTACCATTCCGATGGAAGTCTGTTCTCCAGAGAAGTGAATTAAGGCATCTTGGGATGAGGACGCTGGTACCATTTGTCTTGGGAAATCTGGTTAATTGTTACACTGGGATGACAGAGCTTAACAGGTTTCTTGAAACGTGGGCATTGAGGTGTCTAGACATAATCATTGGACAGCAGAATTGAAACACAAATAAATCAAAACATCATTTCCCCCCAAATTAGTCATATATCGTAAATATTTCTCTTCTCAAAGGATCCAATAACCAGTTAAGTCCAAGCAATAGATTAACTAGTCCTCTGTGCTGCCTGCATAGAAATGCCACTTAAATTACAAAAAAAAAAAAAAACTATAGATGATTAATTGTTTCGTATATTACCAATTCGTTAATAAATTAATGTGACACCATTTTCCCTGAAAGCAAAAGTATTTTCCCACCTCTGCTCGGTGAAAATTAAGAAATTCTAAGAACAGCATTTAGCAAATATCTATTTAAAAAAAGAGAGACCAATTTTCTAGGTGCATCAGGACATCCATTTAAAATCAATACAAAAAAATAATTCCTTGTAAATATATAATATATATTTATACATAATTTGAATATATTTACATACATCCAGCACCTATATACTGCGTTTGTGCTCTGTAAGTGTGTGCTGACATATATCTTCTCCAATTATTACAAAATTAACAAGGAAGGCAGAACACCTGTCTGCCTTGAGTCCAACTGGGGCACAGCCAGCATACATGGTAGGTCAGAGAGGGTGGTGTGGTGGCTTGCGGCTGTCCACTTATCAGGAAACAGTCTTCCTTTCCTGGGAAGGTAACATGTTTCCAACTGTATAAATCTTTACACACGTGACAAATATGCTTTCCCACTATTTACTCCTCTGATCCATATATACAAGTGGAGGCGTGTCACACGCTCTGGAGGCACAGCCTCTCTGCTCAGTGTAAGTAGGTTCCTGGTGTTGTCCTGTTTGGGGACAGGAAGACACGTTCGCTCATGTCTTAACACTGCCGTTTATGTGTGGATACTGAGGCAGGCAGGGTTCATAAGGCATGGGGTCTGGAGAAAACACAGAATCGTCCCCTGAAGAACAAGAGCTCCTTGTGTCGGGGTAACTAGGAGAATACTGTTCGAGAGGCTGGGTGAGATCCAAGTATTCCTGCAAGAAGGGAAGAGAGACGTTTTATTTCACCTTGGGTCAGGATAACAAGGTGAATACGGTTCGAGAGGCTGACTGAGGTCCAAGTATTCCTGCAAGAAGGGAAGAGAAGAATCTCATTTTAAACAGAAGCTCCTGAGACATCTCTATCAGATTTGGGAAGGGACGGGGAACCCCCAGGAAGATTTCCAGAGGCCCAGCTCACCCCACTGCACAAAGACCTCCCTGATACCCCAACTCCATTCACTCCAGGCTGCCCTGAACCTTTTCTCTTACAACATGGCATCCATAAACCACCAGCAAGCAGCAGACTTAGATAAAAACACAGTGGACTGCTGGTAGTAAGCAGTCAGCTCGGCCCACTCTGCCTACAGGACCTAGGTGACCTGCTATATATAGCCCTTGCTACAGTTCACTGGTGGAGTTTAAGGCCTAGTGAAGTAAACCCAGCAGGACCCCTTTACAAAGCCAGGGCATGAATATGGATTTTTTGAATCATATTCTACAGTTGCCACTTCTAGGATCATTTAGGGGGAAGGCTTCTTCGTTTGTTGCGCAGCTTAACAGATGTAATTCATTACCCTCAGGAGCTCCAGAGAAAGCAACATGAACGGTTTAGGGAAAGGCTTGGATCCCCTCATGGATGTTAAACCCATAATGGGCTGTCAAAGGAAGTCTAGGGAAAGGGATGTTTCAGTATTGAAACTGTGAAGTTCATAAAAGTTTCTCTGCTCCCCAAAGCATCCCTGGCTGCTGCCAGGGTCCCCTGGGGTCACTCTCTTCCTCCAGTTCAGGACAGGGCTTAGGCCCATGTGTGTTTCTGTTTGGCCCATTCTCAACATGTAAGGCAACTTCTCAACATTTGTACATGGCTGGTAGAAAAACCAAATTGAATCATATCTTACGGCAGCCAATGACATGAAATGATATAAATTTACATAAAATTATAAAAATTTCCCAATTTCAGAGTCCATAAAGTTTAGTGGAACACAGACACTCATTTATTTATATAAAGTTGTGGCTGCTTTCATGCTAGAATGGCAGTTTCGACAGAGACCATATGGCCTTGAAGCTGAAAATGTTTACTCTCTGGGCCTTACAGAAAGTACTTATTAACTGACCCTGGACAAAACTGGAAAAGATTTCTCTCTGTGTCTCTCTGTGTGTTTGTGTCTCTGTCTCTGTGTGTCTTTCTTTGTGTCTCTCTCATTGTATCTCCGTATGTCTCTGTGTCTGTGTCTCCTGTATCTGTTTCTCTGTCTCCTTCCTTCTTTCCTTCCTTCCTTCCTTCCTTCCTTCCTTCTTCCTCCTTCTTGTAAGGGTCTCAAGTATCCAGTTTTACTAACAATACCATGTGGCTAAGGATAACCTTGAACTTCTAATCCTCCTGCGTCTAACTCTCCAAGTGCTGGGATTATAGGTGTGCAACCATGCTCAGTTTATGTAGTGCTAGGGGATTAAACCTGAGGCTGTGTGTGTGCACACCAAGCAAGCACTCTTAGTTAATAAGAGTTATAGCCCCAGCCCTGATAAAATAGCTAACCTTTCTTGTCTCATTGTCTAAGGCACTGGCTCAATAGGGTGGCTTTGCTTATGTACCCAATAGCCAGCAACTCCGCTGTGACATATGGTTTTTCTGAGAGGGGGCAAAAAGCACAGACTACAGCACAAACAACCTCAGCGTTATCAGCAGAGGGCCCATGGAATGTTGGCGACTATACGGTTTAAAAGACAGAAACCACTATAATTCATCACCAGGGTTGGCAAGAGAAAGAGTCGCCATCCAAGAAGGGGATGTATCTGCTCCAACAACATCAGCATTAACCGCACAACCAGAGACAAACACACCCACCACATCAAAAGAGGACTTTTTGCTTACAATGATAAAAATGAAATTTTGTCCTAAATGGAACCATTTTTCTTAAGCATGTGGTAATGATTTTAAGAAGGAAAGAAACTTCGATTTTTATATCCGTTAGACAATATGGCATTCTGCTTTCTTATTTTAGAATAGGCATATAAAGTTCAGTAGGAATGGGTCCCCCTTTAAACATAAATATATCAATACGTAACTTTGAGTACGGACCTGGGATCATTAAATGAAACGCCTAATGCCCTTCCCAGTTTCTAAATGAAGTTGTAACTTTCAGATCTGATGGGGGGTGGGGGAAGAGTATCACTGGATTCCAAGCCTAGGGTTAAAGGAACTTAGGCTAGAAACAACAGTTTTGGCAGGAGAAGAAAGTTGGCTTTTTCCCCCCTCCCCCCTTGAACTATTCCTTTCCTTTCAACTTCTGAAGGTCAGCTGTGTTCATTTAAATGCAAGCTCTCCCTTTATCCAGTACAAGCCACAGCACAAGATAGGGTTGCCACAGTAAGGCTTTATATCTCTACGTTGGGCTGTTTTTCTTTGTCTTTTTAATTGCTCTATTTGTTTTCTAAATCAGAAATTGCCTGTATTCTTTTCCTTTTGCGTGTTTGAGAGGTTCAAAAACTATTTTATTGTTGTGAGAACAACTGCATCTACCTTTTCTTTGGGAGGTAGTATTGTTTGGTTCAGAGAATATTTCAAAATTCATGTACAGTTTCTATCACGGGTTTCCGTGGACTGTGGGGGCCTATCTGCTCATAGAATATTCCTTCTAAAACCCTAAAGATCATTCAATTTATGTTGAAGCCAGAGACAGGGCTGTATTTAGGCAAAGAGTAATAGAAAAATGATACCTTTGATTGGCATAAATTATAGAGAAAATAAAATATTTTATGTGCGTATTCACATGGATTCGGGTGTACATGCACGTGGAAACCTTGTTTTATGAGACAGGAGCTCTCTTGGGACCCGAAGCTTGACTACTAGGTTACATTAGCTGGTCACTGAGTTCCAGGGATCCACCAGTCTCTGCCCTCCCAATGTTGGGATTACAAGGGAACCCCACCACCACACCAGGCTTTCTGTATGAGTGCTGGGTCCTGAGCCTATGCTTGAGTGGCAAGCATACTGCTGACAACTCGCTCCCCACCCCTATGATAAATATTTTAACTACAGGCACCAGCTGTCACTTAAAAATCCTGTCACTTATAACAGAATTATATAATGTAAGTCACACATGATATGTATGACACACATGTCACACAGAAAAATCCAAGCCACATGCCTTCCCAGACAGGATCGCATAAGGCAAGTGACACGTGGAAAGGGCGGAATGTCACTGCCTTCCATCAAGTTGGTCAGCAGCTGAGCAAAGGCAGCAGTCACACTAACCAACAGGACACGGAATCCGGGGCACTTGTTACATGCCAGCACCTTCCCACACACACCAAAAAACGCTACCACAAAACATTTCCACCTCTTCCTCTGTCTACACAGACACCCTGGGCCTCAGCCTCCAGCCTTGTGAGTCAGAATTCTCAAAGTTCAGTTCTGAGAGGGGGGGAAAAACTGACTGAAAAGGAGTATGCCGTTCAACTCTGCCTGACCCTAGAAATGGTGGGGGCTACCAACTCCAACACTGGAGCCTGTATTCAACAAACGGGCATCTCCTGAGCCAAGCAGGGTCTCTGAGCTCCTGGAGGGATGCTTTTACCTCATTGGTTGTGAGAGTCAGAATTCGATCCAAGTCTTCTACCAACTGCTTGAACGTGGGTCTCTGTGAGGGCACAGCATGCCAGCAGTCCCTCATCATCATGTACCTGGGAAAAGGATTTCTCTGGTCAATTGATGTCATTAAGCATGTGATGTACAGACATGATTACCTTTTAACAGGTGGCATGGAGACATACCCTAGATAAAAAAAAAATATAACCACACAAACACTACCATTGCAGAAACTTCTCTGCACCCAGAATGTTACAGGAGGGTGGCTCTGTACCCAGACAGGTGTGTGTGTGTGTGGTGTGTGTGTGTGTATGCGTGCTCATGCGTGCACGTACTTCACTGCTATCTCTGTGACAGTGTGACCTACCACAGCACCAGCTACTTCTCAGAATCCTCTAGAGAGTGGAAGGAGACAGGTTTACACTGTCTCCCTTCTCCCTTCCCAAATGCTCCTGCCTGAACTACACTCCGGGGTTTGTTTTAAAAAGTCTGTTGACAAAAGTTCCTCAGTTTAAAAAAAAAATATTCAGAAACCACAACTTGAAGGTTGGTGCAAACTAATCTGCCACCACAGAGCTTTGCGCTAACTTCCTGATCAGCTCTTGGGGCAGTCCGAGCTTCCCACTTTATCTTGATTATGAGTTTCGACAGACCCTCTATGTTAGAAAAAGCCACAGGGACACAAGGCACACAATAAATGCCTTTATATAATACGCTATAAAAAGTGGCCATTCATTAGCCCTCCACTGTACACCAGAAAGTGCTCATGGGATTACGGCTCTAAAATCCCCATGAAGAAGCACACAATAGCAGGCAGTCTCTGGGACAATCACTTTCTTAGTTTGCCCCAGAGGAGGGGCAGCATAAGGCACGCGTCATTAACACAACACAATTTCTCATACAGTGTGCGGGAGGCATTCTTAGAAACTAGCTCACATTTTCATACTCAGAAATGGTACCCAACGATGGCACTAGGATAAACTTTGAGTTCCCTGCTTTAAATATGGGTAAACAAACACAGTAACCCATTCAATCTGAGGAAGTGTGATTAATGGAACGGCAACTTTCTTCTCCTCTCTATTTTTTGTTCTTGTACACTTGCATATGTTTGTGTGCGCGTGCACGCGTGCATGTGCATGCGTACGTGTATGCACACACATGCTGGCATGCATACACATTTGGGGATTGGAGGTCAACCATGAATACTGTTCTTCAGAAACCATCTACCTTATGCTTTGAAACAGAGTCCCTCACTGAGACTTGAAGTTTGATGTTTTAGGCTAGGCTGGTCAGCTAGCAAGCCCCAAGGATGCCTGTCTCCACTTCTGCGGTCTGTGGGGTCACAAGTGCACACACCACTGCACCCAGATTTTTTTTTTTTTTTTTTTTTTTGGTTTTTCAAGACAGGGTTTCTCTGTATAGCCCTGGCTGTCCTGGAACTCACTTTGTAGACCAGACTGGCCTCGAACTCAGAAATCCTCCTGCCTCTGCCTCCCAAGTGCTGGGATTAAAGGCGTGCGCCACCACCGCCCGGCTTGCACCCAGATTTTTATGTGGGTGTTAGGAATGAGCTCAGGTCCTCAAGCTTGTGTGGTGATCACTTCACCAAATGAGCTACCTCCCCCACCCACATCACTTTGTAAAACATTAACTTATTTTCACTTTTTTATCAAAAAAAGGGTCTCATTTTGTGGCCCAGGCTGGCCTCAACCTTGCCTTCCTGCTCCAGCCTCCATAGTGCTGGATCATAGTCTGAGCCACCATGCCTAGCTGTCGTGTCGATCATTAGTGGTTAAAGGTGCTTTGGAAGGAGCCCATCTCCAACTTGGCATTGCCAGTGCTGGGAGCAACCGTGTACATTTACGGGAGCAGCCCCACAGCATCTGAGCTCAGTACCTGACCTACTACGGAGTGTCCCTGTCACCATGTGGCTCTCCCTTCCCATGGGCAGCCATATTTAAGGCCCACTCCATACAGTTTGGCAGGATGCTGCTCCTTCCTTTGGATAAGCCATAGTTGTCTGTGTAAGTATCTATCTCAGTACTGGGATTGAACCCAGGCAGCTCCAGCCATTCTTCTTCTGCTTAGAGCATGTTTAGAAAATGGGTGTCTGAGGAACCCAAGACACATCTAGAGAGAGGTCAGATGTGGCGAGCCCACAACACTGTCAGCAGGGGTGGCTACAGCCCTTACAGCTCATTGGTGCAGTTGGTGGGCTTGTCCATCCTGTGTCCCTCTTTGAGCAGCTTAAAAAGTTCCTCCACGGGAATCCCTGGGTAGGGTGAGCCCCCTAAAGTAAAGATCTCCCACATTAACACCCCGAAGGACCAGCTGCAAAGAAAAGAGAAAACATAGCATTAGTAATGCGTCCAGATTGTAGAAACCTAAACATGTCAGTTAAAAAAAAAATAAACACCCACTCACTTCTTACATCCATAGATAAATGAGCCCTTTCCTGACCCCCAAGGAGCCTCCCTAAATGAGGACGAAATGCTGATGGTCTGATGGAATTTTCCACGGATAGACAAAGAGCCACACCACTGCCTCTTTGTCTTTTATGTGGTGATAGTCATGTGGTGGGGGGTGGGAGTGGGGGGGTGGGAGGGTCTTGACTCCTTGACTTCAGACTTCTTCTCTCTAAATCACCCATCTCTTTGTGGCTGACAAAAGAACCTGGATCTACAGATGACAGAATAAGGCCAGAAAAGCTGACTCTGAGAGGTCGCTTGCCCTAGATCGCAGGGCAGATACTGTGACTTAGTGTGATGTGAAGGGAGCTGGCACAGGGCTGGGATTAGCATGGAGGAATTCCCTGCCCCAAGAGTAGAGCACCAGACAGAAGAGAGTGAGGACACTTCTCAGGGAGCCCTCTGTACTTGATTTCACAAAGAACCACATCTGGATTTCCACAACCAAGTTTGGGGCACTCAAGTTTGTGATATAATCAAGCAGAGAATCCGAGGTTATTTGTGTCCTACAGTTCTAGAAATTCATGCACACTGACTCTGCAAGATCAGCTTCGACACTGACACTGTCCCTGGTTTTCTACCAAACAAGGGCTACAAAACCAGCCCAGAGCCTCAGTGTATTCACACACAAGTAAGAACTGTGACTTTTTCCTCTTAGGAAGGCTGATGGGACCAAGCATGCTGGTGTAGATTCAAAACCTGTATCAGAAACCTTTAAAAAAAAAAGCAAAAATAACCAAAAAACCCAACCAGCCAAACACATAAACAAACAAAAACCCAGCCCATCCAAATTAAAAACAAAAAACAAAACAAAACAACAACAAAAACCTATTGTCTTTTGGAATAATTATAGACCCACAGGAACTGGCAAAAAGAAGCATCTTTAACCCACTTTCTCCCAATAACATCTTTCAGCTAAATTCCCCAATCCACAATATCAGTTGGAAATTGGCTCTAACAGTAGTTTATATGAATCATCAGAGAAATATTATGTAATTTCTATTGTATTTCTAGAATGTTATCAAAGGCCAAGACAAGACTTAAAATATTATAGTAACAACAGCTAGCAGATGTGGTGGTCATCCTAACTGATCATGCTTTATCTAGCATCAACCTCTCAGGACAAGCCTGGGCCAGAGAAGAATCACATACTTCTAAATCGGAAGGGCTTCAGTCTTTTCTTTTTTCTAATTTTTATAAAGATAGGTTCACACTACATTTTCCTGACCAGCCTTGAACTTAGTGCATGTGGTCTAGGTTGGTCTTGAACTTAGGATCCTCCTGAGTGCAAGGGTGTACATATGCACTCCCAGGCCCAGCTAAGAGTATTTCTTTAAGGGAGTGAAGAACATACCACCCACTCGACGATGAGACGGAGTGGAGGGGGAGCATCTGCCATCTGTGATAGCTGGAGGTGCTTCCACTCTGTCTCTACCTTCCAAAGGCAGGCAGATCAGTAACCAAACACTGGGCACCAGTCTACCATAAACTCCTGCCACCTGAGACCCCGACTCCCATGCCTTCTACAAATACGTGGGACCTGTAATATTTCTACAACTCAACCCATGTATAAGCCAAGGACAGAAGTTACTTACACATCACTCTGATGAGTGTAAACTCTGTCAAAAAGGGCTTCAGGAGCCATCCACTTGACAGGAAGTCTCCCCTGTAAGAAAATGGAAAAGCCTGTAGATTTTACAAGAGTACTGCTGTAGGCCCAACAGAACCATGCCCTATGTAATCAAACGGACTCACTTTTGTAGCCCACATAAGCCCACAACTTAACAATTAGCCCAGGGTAGGCCCAAACTCTTGGCAGTCCTCCTGCCTCAGCTTTTGAGCTCCCATACCTGGCTGCCTAATCTTTCCAAAAATTAAAATAAAGGACTCAAGAACCACACTGCAATCAGGTGGTTCAATTAGGTGGTGCAATTAGGTTCTATAGGGCCTTTCTGCAATGTGAAGAAAGAGATGCTGAGTCCTGGGAGACAAGTCTGTGCATGTGCTGGAATGCAGAGGAAGTGATTGTGTTGATATGTTCAGGGCCCCAGAGGGGGAAACAAAACTAAGGCCCCAGATCAAGTCCCAGAACTTCCTGGCTGGATCCAAGAACCAGGTCTGGAAAGTAGACTTTGGTTCCTGTCTCTTTCTCATTTCTCTACTCCAGTTTGTCTTGAATTTGGGCTTCAAAACTGAGCGCCCACCCAACACCCAGTGGTAGGCATCCCCAGATCCCTCACACCACTCCTGGGTATCCATCCACCTTACACTCTGAGTGAAGAGATGCCTTTCTAATGGGTTTCATCAATATAACACTTGGCCAGGAATAAGCTCCGACTAGCTCTGTACATAATGGCTAAGATGCATAGATATGGTTCTTTGAATAAAGTATCAAAGTGACATTTCTTTATATTCTCATTATCATCTACCTTGACAGCACACAAATATACCTCAATCAGCTTCTAGGCAAAAATGAGCCCAGCAAATGTCCAAGTTCTAGTGATTGCTTTAAGAGCTGAGCCTTCTCACCATCCCCTGATTATGAAGGCTCTTAAAAGAGCCTCACAAAGCCCTGGAGGCTTTTGACTGCTATTCTGTATAAAGCAGCACTCTGTGTATATATTAAACCTATCTCAGATATAGCCTAAATTTGCTGATCAAGAGTTAAGCAAAGCAACAGAATGTAATACAAAGGGGAGAATCGCCTCCGTTCTCCCACCAATCAATCTGCATCATTCTGTAATCTCTGCCACCCTGCCTCCCAGTGTTACATCGCATACTCACATTTGTAGTCTTTTTATAATAGTCTATGTTGTTGATATCCCTGGCCAGGCCAAAGTCTGCTATCTTCATCACGTTGTTTTCTGTTACCAACACGTTTCTGGCTGCCAAATCTCGATGGATACACTGCAATCGAGGAAGAAGGGAGAGAGAGATAATCCCAGCGTGTTTTGAGAACCAAAAGAAAAACACTCTTAGAAAAGCGCAAGACAGAAAATACACCCCAAGTCAAAAACTGGGTGCAGACTACTGCAAGAGCCATACTGGGCTGTAAACTCAACCAGCTCAACATCACAAGAGGCTCACACATGACGTGGTAATCATTCATTGTAATTTAAATAAACAAACAAAGGCCCTGGTCATCTCAGAAAGTAACCGTTGATATGTAACCACATTCTCTTTTATCTTCAAGTGTCCTACAACACTGCTGTATCTCCTGCAGCTTCACACAAACTTGACATTAGATGCCATTCTAAAATCTTTGAGCTCAACACTTGCTCTCTCTACCCAGGAAAGCTTAACTTTCAGATGACCAAGTTAAACTCCAACAGTCCTCATTTCCTGATCACTTCTCTAACAACGTGACCTCATCCTACAAACAGTTGGTCTCAACAAGGTCTAGTTCTATCATTTCTGCTTTTCCTTTCCCTAAGTGGTGTCTAGCTTGGCCTCTAGGCTGTACGAGGACCCTCCTCACTGTTAGACCCAACAGATCTCTTCTGATGGCCCCACATTTGCCCTCTCTGCAGCTTTGGACACTGCAAAGGTCTGTTTCTGGAAATGGTTCCTTCATACCAGCCTCCCCCAATCTTCCTCTTGCTTTACTCTCTTGCAGACTTGGGCTGACTCTCCTCTTCTCATGTCCCTCAAAAGCAAAGAAACTGTGGCATGGCATTTGCGTGTTTCTTCTATCCTGTAGCATCAATTCTTAGATGCAGAAAGCAGCTGCAAACCCTATATCCATCCTGGCCTCTGCTGAGATTCTTATTGTCAGGTCACTCTAGGACATTTCCACAGTCAATAATGCCCTCTTGACATCTTAAAGCCAATGCTTCTACTCCTCTGATTCCTATGTTTGTTCCTTAATCAGAAAGGGTCATACTCTATACTCGAGTCCTGACCATTCCAGCTCCTAGGCGGCTCTAATGTCTGTCCTCTACTGCTCATCCCTTAGGCCAGGCTGTGGACACTGTCCTTCCCCTACCTCTGTGGACTGCAATTCTGACTGCCCAGAGGCTTTCTTGATTCTCCTTTTCCACATCTTTCACCATGTGCTTCAGACACAGCCCAGCATGTCCTCTCCAGGTTCCCTGCCCAGCCAGTACTCATTGGTCCACATTCTTAGGTATGGTTCATTACAACACCCAGCCGGTGCAGGAGTGAAACTGCGTCTGCACATATATCAGGACCTGGTACTGTGATGTTTGCTATGATACATCTGATCTGATATGATGCTCTGTGCCAACAGGAACCACAGTTTCAGGAAGATCTGATCTATTGTTTCCAAAGGCCATGTATTCCTTTACTATTAGGTCTCAGGTGTACTATAGTAGTCTGTGACTTCATTAAGGTACCTGGTAAACAGAACCCCTGATCACCTACCTCCATTTTTGAGAAGAGCATCCCCTCAAATGCCTTTCTGTAGGTTACAAACCAAGGTTAACTGCTGCATGAAGCAGAGAGACTTCCTCTACTGGATGAGTGAACTGGGAATGCCTTATTGTAAGCTCTCCATGAAATAACCAAGTAAAAACGGAACAAGCCTAACTGTGCTTGAAACATGAATAAGGAATTATTTTAACTCTGCCCTCATCCACGCCCCAGCATCCCCTGTGTTCCCTTGCATGTGTGGGTTGGCCAAAACTCAGAGACAAGGAAGCAGGCAAGCCACCCAAGTCTGCGTGTCCCCTGCCAGACTAGGAGCGGGAAATCCGAGAGCTCCCAGGGCTGCCTGCAGCTCTGCCCGGGCTGGAGTGCAATGCTGGTTTGGAGGCCTCTTCAGATTCAACTTCCAAGGCCCTGGCCAAGTTCTCCTGGTGTGTTCCTGCTGACATGTGCTCTCTGTGTTTGGCAGTCTGAGTGGTCAGAAGAATCTAGCTTCCCCTGCAGGGGGCTCTGACCACACATAGAGGCTCAGCGGGGACAGAGAGGCTGCCATAGGCTACTGCTACCATCTTGCTTACTCTCTATCCCAGGATGCCGGAAAATACCAGGAGCTAAACAGAACCACACTGTGTCTGGACAACGTAGGCTCTCGAAAGGTGGCTGGCAATCAGTGATCACCGTGTTACTTCTAAGGACAATTCTCCTCCCCACTGTTTCTGCAACCCCCAAATGTAGTCATTCCCTCTTTGCAAAGTTCATGTGACAGCCCTTCCTCCACTCTGCCTACTGGCTGCAACCCAAAATGTCTCAAGTCTACAACACTGGGTGGGTCGGAAACACAACCAGAGTCATGGGCCAGCATGCTCCTTCTCTGACCCTGAGCAGGGACACACAGCTGATCTCAACTTAAGCCCAGAAACCCTTTTAGTAGCACCCAGGAGTGACACCCCGGCCTCTCTGTCTCCTTTATCTCAATTTCTCCCCAGTTCACGTCATGTGGAAGTCACACCCTCTTCTTTGGCTTTGTAATGATGTGTGGCCCTTCAGGGTTGAGCTTCATCCTCTGGCTTGCTGGGAGAGACCTTCTCTTAACTCGCTCTCAGAGATGTTTAATGTGAGTTCTTCATTTTCCACAGAAATTACTCCCTGCCCTGCTTCCTGGCTCCCAGGTCTTCCTTCCATTGGGAAGCGACACCACTGTTCAGTTTCTCAAGTCGGACATCAGGAGCCGCTTTTGTCTTTGATCACTCTGCTACCCTAATCAAACTACTGCCATGACAGCAGAACGTGCCCAAATTCCAACTACCAACTTCTTTCAGTGTCTTGGAACCTGATAAAGTTTGGCTCAAAGAGGATCTCAGTGATTGCAATGTACCACACAAAAGCAAACTGTAAAGCATACAGGACCCTAATACTCACCTTTGATAGCTCTACATAGCCCCAAGGGCCAAGCCCAGAGTCCCAGCCTTGCCCCGTAAGGCCCTGAATGAATGGTTTTATCGCAACGTTTCTGATTGTTTATACACTCACTCTTTTAATTCCACATTTACTAGCATTTTTCTTTCTCTACTGTTACTCATGACTTCTTTTTTGAGAAATCGAGAATGACATCTCACTGGACAGCCTGGCCCAGAGAACAAGGAGAGGAAAATGAAGAACCAGTTCTACCACTTCTCCATCAGCAGCAGCAGCAGCAAGCCCTGCTGCAAACAAGCACTCCCCCAGCTCCTACCAAGGACGCCGCAACCAAGCCTAGAGAAGCTAACAGGCTGCCTATGATGACTGCCCAGCCCAGGGTTCCACGTGAAATAGTTCAAACATGTCAAGAGGAAATCATGTCACGGCTATCCACATCGGCCAGGTTTGTTTATGATGCTTGTTCATTCCCTGTGTCCAGTGCACAGATATCAAAACCAAATACACACATATATGCATATACACATATAAACACATATACATACATGCACATACACACATACATATATGCACATGTATGTATACATATACATTAAATGTACACATATACACATGGGCAAGCGCAAACATGGGTGGGCACATGAGCACCCAACACACACACACACACACACACACACACACACACACACACACCCTGCTTTTTTTAATTGATGATCACTTTAGACGTGAACTGCAACTTCACATCTTAGTTCCTCAACATTTCCTAACCTCAAAATCCAAAACAATTGCTGTGTTGATGAGATGTCATGAGTGGAAAGTTCCAGATCATAAACCTTTGCTTTATGCACAAAATCATTAAGAATACTATGTAAAGGTATCTTCTGGCTATGTGGATATAGTTCATAGAAAACAGTTGATTTTAACAGATTTTGGTTTCATTTAGATCATGTCTTCTTATGCACAGGT
Organism: Tokudaia tokunoshimensis; assembly: GCA_036184795.1. Lineage (NCBI taxonomy): Eukaryota > Metazoa > Chordata > Mammalia > Rodentia > Muridae > Tokudaia > Tokudaia tokunoshimensis. Next base: position 106,077,127 of record BTHU01000001.1, read on the forward strand.
AAACGTTACAAATTCTTATCTTGAAACTCTAACTCTGGTGTTTTTAAGAATTTGGGGTAAGAGATTTCCCAACCACGCATCCACACCTAACACAATGACACAGACATCCCCATCTAAGCTCCCATCTTAACACAATGTCATGATGACTCCTGACCAAATCTAACATAAACATGGCAATGGCATTTAAGATACAGTCTGTTCTCAATTATTAGCTATTTATAGTAAAATCTAACCATCACCTCCCAACCCAAAGAGCCATCCAGGACTTCTTCATTTGGGTGTTTTGTCTCTTAGCCTCCTTAAATCTATCTGTCTCTGTTTCCCACTCCCACACCCTCCACCTTTTTGTTGGTTTGTTTGTTTGTTTTCCAAGACAGGGTTTCTCTGTATAGCTCTGGCTATCCTGGAACTCACTCTGTAGACCAGGCTGGCCTCGAACTCAGAAATCCACCTGCCTCTGCCTCCCAAGTGCTAGGATTAAAGGCATGTGCCACTGTTGGTCAGCAAATGTTTGTCTGTTTCTCATTGTTAAAGATTTTCCCAGGGGCACCCTGCTCCCCACCATATGCACACACACCATACATGTATAAAATCAGAACTCAAAACTCTTCAAATTTGGCTTCTTAAAACCTCTATCTCAGAAAGTTTTATAGTGGCTTGAACAAAAACGAAAGAAAAGATAAAGAAGGAAAATTTATAAGCTATAAACTTTCAAGAAAATAGAAAAAGAAAAAAACAAAATAAAACAAAGCACAATTTGGAGCACATAACTCTAAGCCATGTTCCCAGGTGATGGAGAGCAGGGCTGAGCAGTGCATGCCACCTGTACCATCTGACCACCTGTACCATCTGACCACCTGTACCATCTGACCACCTGTACCATCTGACCAGGTCATCTCATTCACTCTTGACACTAACGAAGCCCCTGGGGGAATCCAGATTAATGACCCTTCAAGTAGCCCAGGTTCCAAGTAATAGAGGAGCACCCCTCCAGGGGTTCCTTTGTCTCTGGCAACCTGAGGAGTTAGAGACAGTGGAACTGGGGCAAGCTCCACTCCAGGTAGGACCCAAGCATCTCTGTGCACAGAGCACCCTGCCTCTTAGTGTGGGAGTGAGGAAGGGTAAAGGTATCTTAGGTCCGCTGAAATCCATGAAAATTCTGGGCACCTGCCTTGCAGCTTCCAGAATCACTGGAATGTTTAGAGTTCCATTGTAAGTGGCTTGCTTGGAATGCCAACCATTTACCTCAGGGGACCTGGCCAACTTCTGACCACAGAATCACCGAAGGAGACAAAATAAACAGATATCCCAGACTCTTGATGTCAAAAATACTCCTGTGCTCAATCTCCATTCTCAGATCATTTAATTCCACATCAAGCTCAACAGTCTAAATTTAACACCCAAGTCTGTGGCCCAAGCTCACTGGAACGAAGCCAGGACATCCCAGGAGCGTCCCACCTGCCCTGCCTCAAAGCAGGGTCTGCTCTCCTGCAGTTGTTATGAGTTTGTGAGGCTGTGCTGGCCTTTCAAGAGTCCATTAAAGCAGAATATGAATAACACCACAAATATTTTCCAGGTTGTACAAGACATGCTAGGACTAGATCAAGCGAATGACCACGTCTGAACCACCCAGCTTCTTCAAAGACACTTAACTCGCATTTGCATCCAACCAAGTAGAATGGGAAGGACTCACTTTTTGGGAAGCCAAGTACTCCATGCCTCTAGCCAGCTGGTAGGTGCAGGACACCAAGTCCTTGAAGGTCATCTGCTCCTCGGGGACTCGGTTAATGTCATAGGAGTACTCCATGCCAGGTGGCCTCCGGGCTCGGAGGTATTCCCGGAGGTTGCCTTTCGATGCATATTCAACTATGACATAGAGAGGTCCTGAGAAAGAGGGGAGAAGCTCTTTAAAGCAGGGAAGGCAGGAGGAACTCTTCTGGGGTGACTCAGCAAAAGCTTTAGTCATTACAACCTAGAATGAATTTTTGGTGCTGAGGATTAAACCCCGAATCTTGAACACAACATGGTAGAAAGCACTAGATAAGTATGCCACTGCTCAGAGGTAGCCCCAACCTTATTCTTTTTTAAAGTTTTATCACTCAGAAAGGCATGGGTAAAATGGGAGCACTTCCATTTCTAATCTTTCCAAAATGATGATCAACACGATAACTTCCAAAGGCTTAAAGAAATAAAAGACATAGTTGTAACAACTTTCTGATGGATGCCCTCTTTCCTCTAGAGCAGTGGCTCTCAGCCTTCCTGATGCTGTGGCCCTTTAATGCAGCTCCTCATGCTGTAGTGACCTTCAGCCATAAAATTACTTTGTTACTACTTCATAACTGTAATTTTGCTACTGTTACGAATCATAACGTAAATATCTATGTTTTCTGATGGTCTTGGGGGACCCCCCATGGGAGTAGAACAACTCACAGGTTGAGAAACACTATTGTCTTCCTGGAAAAGCAATGTCCATCAGAAGCATAGCCATCCCAGGTCCCTTGAGCTACTCTGTGTGTGGGCGTGTGTGTGCATGCATATGCATACACCTATATGATAAGGATAAGTAAATATTAAATTTATAGGATTAAATAAAAGATAAAATTTAAATGGCTTCAAACAGGCAGAGCATGGTGTAGACCCAAAGGCTGGAGAGAATGGTCCCCAGGCCACATCCTGCCTATTACTGGTCAGGATCATCACATTTTATTATCACACGGTCATACCCATTCATTTCTCTATCCTATAAGCTGTTTGTTCAATATAACCGCAAAGACAAGTATCTGTAACAGAGACCACAGTTCCACAAAAGTCTAAAATATCCACAATTGCCCTTTGGAGAAGAAGGGTCCAGTCTCTGCACACCTGAAAGAGAAGCTGAGCAAGCATTTTTCAAATCTACTAATCACTGTCAAGTGGATTTCTAAAGTACCAGGAGGCACTCCCGAGAGCAGCCTGGGAACCAGTCCCCTGGGGTTGAGGGCTGGGGGAGGGAGGAGGGACTACTCATTCCTTCCACTTCACTCTTCTGCTCAGCCATCTGCTGCCTAAAGCAAGACAGGATTCCTCAGGCCCCATTTCGAGAGAGGGACTTCTCAACCAAAGTATACTGCTCTTATTTTAAGAAATCTCTCTTAGCCCCCCACACAACAAAAGCATCAGCAGAAATCCCTTTCCAAAGAAGTCCCCACTTCCAACTTTCCATGCCCCCTAGAGGGCAGACACAGACCTGCTGTGCACCCATGACTGGTAACATCTTCCTAAGGGTAGAGCAAAAGTGACTTTTAAAAATTGTGTCTATATGTGTAGCTATGTTTGGATTTGTATATTCAGATACACATGCGGGTATGTATGCTTGTAGGTGGCAGCCAGAAGACAGCCTTGTTTTTTAGACAGAGTCTCTCCTTGACCAGGAACTCACTGAGAAGGCTAAGCTAGTGGGCCAGTGAGTCCCAGGATCCACTTCCCTCTGTCTCCTCAGTGCTAGGATTGGAAGAGCTCAATTTTAAATATGGATTAAAATCCAGGTCTTCATGCTGCAAGGCCAGCCCTCTATTGATTGAGCTGTCTCCCAGGCTCCACTTTTGTGTGTTTTTGAGACAGTCTTCCCAGGTACCCCAAACTGGTGTCAAACTTGTGATTCTTCTGTTTCAGCATCTTGAGTGCCTAGGATAGGTGTGCACAACATGCCTGATGGGAAAATGCACTCTTGAGATGCTCTAAAAGCAGAAACCCAATGCTGGCAGCCAGTGGTATAGTATGGACAGAAAACACACCCTTCTTATACTCACCATCTTGCGTGCAGGCCCCCAGGAGGTTGATGATGTTCTTATGTTTACCAATCATCTTCATCATCTCCATCTCTGACACCAGATCAGAAAGGTCCTTCTCTGTGGCATCATCTATGAACAAAAATTAGGTGAGTCATAAATCAGTCAGTTTCTCCCAACTTCCAAGCTATGGCTCTTGGCCATCAAACTCTTAGAATACTATGAGTTTAAATTTAAAACCAGAAACGCTTCCCCATCTAATCAGTGAAGAGATAAAAGCTGAGGCAGGGGAGAGCTGTGCTCAATATCGAAGAGATCACCAGAGACCACATGGTCAAGAGTTGGGACCAAATCTAGGCCCCCAATACTAAGGACAAGTCTCCCAAAGCGAAGTACTTGATCGTGAATTAACCCCAACCTCTGATGTATCTAAGGTACCTTCTAGAAAACACATCAGATTCCCTGACACCCCCCCCAAACAACTCAGAGAATGATGGGGAGGAAGACATAGGAGAAACATTGGGAACCACTAGAAAATTTGTTTTCACAGAGCAAAAATTCCAAACAGAGCCTTTAGCTTGTTCAAAGTTAGGCCCAGGTTCATAAGTACATCTATAAACATGTGTGCATACAGAAACAGCCTGAGTGAGCAAAAAAGACCTCTCTAAAGCTCCAACTACCACCTTACTGGAGATATAAGTCACACCTCACGTACATGGCACATGCATGGCAGGGGACCCAATACAACGTGGGTCCCCAGAGAGCTTCACACAAGAGGAAGAGCATTTCCAGTGTGCTGTGCTCCCCCCTCAGTTAATTCTGCTGTCGCTTGGATTCTTATAATGCTAGCATGCAAACCCAGCACCATGTCCAGGCCACTCGAGCGTTCTACCACTGAGCTAATTCAATACAGAAATAATTAAAAAATATATCTGAGCTAAAAGAAAAGAAAAAAGGACTGAATGTGGTTTTAAAATGAAATCTATCCTGAACAATACAGAGAAGAGGGAAGGGACATGGGAAGAGAGGCCTATGGATGGATGGTTCAGCACGCTGTGTTCCCACATCTCAGCTCTATTCTGGCTGTCACAAAGGATGTTGAAAAGGCTTTGGGACCAATGTTCTCTGACCATGATGAAAAGGATGATAGGCAACTTTGCTTAAAGGGGAGGATCAACCCCTAAACCTCCCTTTTGCAATAGCCTTAGGGATCTCAAAACCAGAAGTTCTGTGGAAAGCACTATGACGTCTGATCCCTCCCAACCCACAGCTTCCAGTAGTTACCAAGGGTTGCCTCTGCCCTGGTACCCAGATACTTGCTATTTCCTCCCTGGTATCAGTCTCCAAAGAAAGGAGCATCCCAGATTTCACTGGGAGTCTCAGGTCAATAACTAAAAATGACAAAATGAACTATGTCCAGGCCCTTTCTTGTCTGCATGTTCTCAGCAGAGACAGATGTGGTGAGTGTCCTGTCAAAGAAAGAAAAGGTCTGACTCCTGAGCACATGCCACATCCCACACGCCCGGGACAGACCTCTCTGCCTACAAGCCAGGGGAACACTGAGCAAGGAATCTTCCTTTCTGAGATCCCCACAACAGGATTTATAATGTGACCTTTCCCTTTAACTCTTTCTATAAAAGAATTCCATGCAAGAATAAGTCAATAGTTGAAAGTAATTTAAGCTTCTTGGGTGTGGCCATCAAGCTGTGTTAGAAATGTTGTGTATCAATTTCCAGCTCCCCCTCCCCACCCAGAAAAAAACCCAAATGAGAATTTATATTGTGGTGTTATTGTTTACCTGTCCCTGAGATTCTGCAGCAGTTCCAATTCTGTTCGCTCCTTTTTGGCTTCTAAGTGACTGTTTGAATCCACATTTTGACAGATGTGGCATTCTGTCTCCAGGTCTTCCTGGTTCCCACTATAATACCTTCCTCTCCTTATTTGTAGGTTAGAAGTCTGGGTCCATATCAATCCCCACCTAAACCCCCTAAATGTTCTAAACCCATGGACACATGGACACACAGAGAAGAGAACCAGGACCTCTTCTAAGGAGTTAGAGAACAGCTCAACCCAGCAAGCTACGACTTGCTCCTAAACTGGCTTTTCTTTTTAAGTATGCACAGCTCAAGGTAAATCCTCTGTCTCAGATGTTCATTTATCCTGAAAACCCCCTCAACCTCCAGGTCAAGTATGTGCTCTCTGACCCCACGTCACTGCAGAGTTCACATGTCACAAAAGGACCGCTCCTGATAAGACCCTCTCCTCCCCGCCCATCCGCCCACTCACCTTTCAACATCTTCACTGCCACGGTGACCGCCTCCTTGGGTTTGTCTTTATCGATTCCCACTGCTTCAGCCATGACTACTTGCCCGAAGCAACCTTCCCCCAGGGGTTTGCCCAGCGTCAGCCTAAATGTGTAAATAGGGGATTAGCACACCGAGAGTCTGGCTGAGGGGCACAGGGAGGGAAATTCCAGAACTAAATATAAAAATCTTCCAGAGGCATGCATATGGAACCAATGAGGCTCCCATGCACACGCAGGGTATTTTCTTAGTGATGTTTTTCCAGAACGTCAATTACTGTTGGAGGGACTATTAAATTTCACATTTGTACTCTCGATTTATTTTCTTTTTCTTTATGGAAGGTGTCCTTGCTAGCGAGGTGGTCAGGCTCCCTGCATGCCAACCATGAGGAGCTTTTGGTCTTGAGCCAATTAAATATTTATAATTTAAAATGTCGCAGAGGAGGAGGGAAAAAAAAGTGAAAGGCTGTTCTTATTCTCTGTCCTTGCAAAGTGGCAGCTTTCAAATCACTATTGTTCAATACCAGTAGATTTTATGGTTACATTGATTGCCGAGTTTCAGGGTGGAAATCTTCGGCCCCTTTCAAAGAATTTGTGGTTTTTCATTGAGAGAAACTTCTGGAAAACGGGCACGATATCTTTTTGACATAAGTTTAGAAATCCTTATCACTACCCAAAGTAAACAAGGAAAAAAATTATGAGAAAACAGCACAAATTATCTTTGGGAGCATTAAAGTTTTACACACGACAAACGACCAGACATTATTTTAGGTGTTCCAGAAGTCAAAAGGTTAGGGAAGTCTTTGGAATACTTAGTATTTTTTTTTTATTTTTATGTATGTATTTTTTTTACGATTTATTTCTAATTATATGTGCGGGTATGGGTATGTGAGTGCAGGCACCCAGGGAGCCCAGAGAGATTCCCCAGATCTGGAGTTACAGGAGGTTGCAAGCCACCCATCATGGGTGCTGGGAACCGAACTCTTGTCCTTTACATGAGCACTAAACCACAGAGGCACCTCTCCAGCCTGAGTATGCTTTTTTAAGTTTTAAGCATAAGCCCAGTACAGCCAAGTACTGAGTTGTCCTCAGTAAACAGCATTTGCAGGAAGCACGCACACAATGCTTTGGAAAGCTCAAAAAAAAAAAAAGGAAAGAAAATGGAGATCGCTCTGCTGAAGGCACCTCCCTTTTAGTCAAGAACTAAAATTAAATTGAACATCTTGGCCGAAAATAAACATTTGCGTTGGAAAATGGCTAATTTATGTCCTATTGCCCTGTTACTACAACCATAACAAACCTCTCTTTGTGTAACTTCTGCCTCCAACCTAATAAACCGTTTCTAAATAGCCTTCATTCATTGGAAATGTGCTCCACCTACATTTGTGCTAAACACTGCTTGGAAATGCACAGCGCTCAGATTTTCCACACTTGGGTCCCCCCGGGTGGGAGCTGCCAGGCTACACAGACTCACACTGTTGACTGTGGTGCTACAGGTGGCCCAAAGCACAGACTCAACCTGAAACCTGCAAGCTTTTAACCTATGAGCACAACTCCCCAGTCCAGCCTTGTATACACAGGAATGTGCACACGAGCCCAGCTATTTATATAATCACACCCAGCTAGGAGGCTGGCGAGGGTCAAGAGAAACAGACCTTCCTTGCTCAAAATTCTGTAGGTAAAGAAACCACTCTTTGTGTTTTCCTTGATACCTCACCCAAAAAAATGTCCACTAAACATTCCCTGAATGAATGAAGGAATGAATGAATGCTCTTTTCACAGCAGTACATAAAATAGTCTTTCCACTGACATAATACGACTACGTAGATGTTCTTCAGCCCTGGATTAGGATATATGTAAAGATCTCTAAGTTGGGAACCAAAGTACCTGGAATAGTGTGACAAGAAGATCCAAGGGGGGCCCAAGCTTCCTTCCCCTTTCAACTAGAGCTGGCCATACCCAGTCTTGGAAAAGCTTATGTTTCTGAATCTCTGTACACACACACCCTGGTGTGTGTGTGTGTGTGTGTGTGTGTGTGCATGTGTGTGTGTTAAACATATCACTAACATAATCTTAGGAAGACAACTGCAAATGTCAAGCTAGGCAGACTAGTTGTCTTCAAGCAAGCTGGGAGATTATTCCTGTGTCTTTGATGCAGAAAAAGCCAATTGTTTCACCTTCTGTTACTCTCAAGCTGTTTAGACTCTAATCCTATAAGAAGGAAGCTGCCATCCTTGTAGGATTCTCACTTCCCAGAGCGAAGGTTGATCTACCTCAAGGGCAGAGGCTGGTAGCCTACCATCTGCACCAGCAGCTCGGTTAAATGCACCATCTTGCTGAAGTTTACAGTTAGAAGGCCCCTGATTATCAAGATACAGGTGGAAATGAGAGAACTCCCACAACCAAGAACTGTGCTCAGTCCCAGGGGTTACAGATCATGACCCTCATTTTATAGGCGAGAAATTCAGAGAACTGAGTGAATCCCTCATGTCAACCCAGTCACTGGCTAGCAGAACTGGGGTCAAATCCATCCAAGCCATAGGCCAACGTGCATAGAGTTATTCAGGCTGGGTCAAAAGAAAACAACTTCTGGCAAGACCCCATCCAAGCCTGTGTGGCAACCTTGTGCCTCAATACACAACTAGACACCCCTCTATCAACCAATAAGCGAAGTATTGTAGACCAAAGAAATCAGATGTCTGTCAGGTACAAGATTTGAAACTTTTCAGTCCAACATTACACTAATAACTATTAAACAAAAACTAAACAAGACCAAAATAGATCCTTAAGGTAATTTCTTGTCACCAGAAGTTGGAATGTTAGTTTTGTTTTAAAGACTGCATAACTCGGGGTTGGAGAGATGTCTCAGCGATTAAGAACAGGGGCTGCTCTTCTAGAGGTCCTGAGTTCAAGTCCCAGCAACCACATGGTGGCTCACAGCCATCTGTAACTGGATCTGATGCCCTCTACTGGTGTTCACGAAGAGAGCTATATTGTACTCACATACATAAAATAAATTTAAAAATTGTTTTAAAAAAAGTCTGCATAACTCTACTTTTATTACATGACTGGGTTTGAACTATATAGAAATTTAAACAATGATAACCAGATACCATCTTGCTTGGTGACTAGTTAGGACTTTGCAGCTCTGCTTTGAGGCACTATTTAGAAAAAACAAAAACAAACAAACAAGCAAACAAAAAAACCAAAAAAGATTTTTCCAGGAGTTGGTTATTTCAATGCACGATCTCATTCCTGTTGACAACATCAGAGTAAGACCTTTGCAGCTAAAGGTCATGAAAGAAAAACGTCAATCCAATATTCCCACTTACATGTAAGCATTTGCTGGGGCCGTGCCCAGAAGGAGTACTTACTTATCTCTGGGGAATTCCCACTTTGGATCCTCTGGCAACTCGTACTCGGAGACCCCTGCTAGCATCGGGGTGTCTGCTGTTGAGGACAGACGCGTCGTTATCCTCACCAGCGGGGTGTTGGAGTTCATGGAGGAGCTGGACTCGGCCGAAACCTGTATACAAAATGCAAAGAAGCAGATGTAATGCTGGCTCGACCTGAGGAGGCCGGAAGTGAGCTGGGGCCCAGCCAGAGTACGAGTTCTTACAAAGAAAGGGGAAGGAACCAGGAAAAAACACAAAACAAACAACAAAAAACTAAACTAAACAACAACCAAAACAAACAACAAAAAACAGGGGTCAAAATGAAAAGTCACAGGATCCCAAGGTCAGGCTTCCAAATAAAAAATGTTTCCAGAAGTTTAATCACAGTATTTCTTCTTTTCATCCTAACTTTAAAAATTAGGGGGTTTCTTTTGTTTTGTTTTTTTAATTTTATGTACATAGGTGTTTTACCTGCATGTATGTCTGTGTGAGGCTGTCAGACTGGAACTGGAGTTACAGACAGTTGTGAGCTGCCATATGGGTGCTGGGAACTGAACCCAGATCCTCTGGAAGAGCAGCCAGTGCTCTTAGCTGAGGAGTCATCCCTCCAGCCCCTTATCTTCATTGTTTTAAGACAGCCATTTAAGAATGTGCAGATGGACCCTGCTGACTTCATTACAGTTTTTTTACTTTTCCTTGTTCAGAACTCTGGATAACCAAGATCCTCTTAGCCCTGCTCAGCCTACGGATCAATGCTGTGCTTCTGAGAGCTCCTGAGATTTCCTAACTCAAAGGCTGGGCTCAGTTACAGGGTGCTGGACAAGCATGGACAAGACCCCACATTCAAGTCCAGCACCATAAAATATGAACACATCCAAAATCAAGTCATCAGCGGGGGATTCACAAACATTTAACAAATGAGTTCATCCACACTGCCCTTGCCTCCAGAATGCAAAGGTAGCTCTCAAGGAAAGAACTGCAGGGGGTATGCATGGTGTGGTGGTTTGAATACTTGGCCCACAGGGAGTGGCACTATTAGGAGCTATGGCCTTGTTAGAGAACATGTGGCCTTGGAGGAAATTTGTCACTGTGGGGGCAGGCTTTGAGGTTTCCTTTGCTCAAACTCCATCCAGTGTGGCATACGATCCCCTTCTGCTGCCTGTGGATCAAGATGTAGAATTCTCGGTTCCTTCTCCAGCACTGTGTCTGCCAGGAAGCTGCCATGCTTCCCACCACGGTAACAACGAACTAAACCTCTGAAACTATAAGCAAGCCCCAATTAAATGTTCTTCTTTATAAGAGTTGCATTGGTTGTGATATCTCTTTTTAGCAATAAAACACTAAGACACAGGGAAAGGGTATTCTGGTAACTCAAAGGTCTTTTATTCAAGGAAATCTGAGTCCTGGATATCAAGAGGTTATTCTCCAAGTCTCCCCAGTCCTTCTGAAACTTGATGACGCACACACCATTTAGTGAAAGTGGACTGACTCTTGTCACTCTAGCTTCGGGAAGCAGAGCACTGTGAATACACGAGGCCAAGGGTTGAGGAAAAGACATTTTCACTCAGAACCATATGGGAAGGATCCTCTCTCACCTGGCAGCACACAGGGCTTCACCAAGTTTTCTGGTTTACTTTGATGTATATCAGTCTATGTCAGACCCAGTGTCTGTCTCTTAAATCACCGTCTTTCCTTGGCTGATGTCTGAGAAAGAAAATATACGCAGAGCCCACACAAAGCCTGTGTCTGGGTATAACTATACAATCTTGGTGTGACTGTGGGCTGCTGGATACTGCTTTCACCTCAGACCACAACTGAGGCTTTGGTCCACCACACATGGAGTGTGAGGTTAGACAAGAGCCACCCAGGCAGCACACCAGGCCACCCTAGCTTCCAGCCCCCGCAGGGGTGACAATCCCCCGCTGAGTATACAAATTCCTTCTCAATCCAGCCTGCAAAGATGACACCAAAGGAACTTTCACATGTGGATCCTAGACTCTCATCCGAGGAACCCAAGGACCCATGTTCTTCCCAGGACCGTCTCATCAGCAAGCTCTCTGCTCTTTGGAAACCCAACTAACCTTAATGGAATTGAGGAAAAGTGTTTGCAGCATTAAAGTCAATGATGTGCAAGGTTATCCTTGGCTACCTATGGAGTTCAATCCCAGAGACCTTATCCCTACCTCCACCCCCCCCAAAAAAGCCACAAAGAAATGTTAAAATCAATGAGCAAATTTTGATATAAAATCTTATTATCATTTAAAATACACATAAGGACATTTCTGAACCTTCTAAGTATCTTTTGGAAAGGGGAAAGGTGATTTTCTTTTTAAATGAAAAAAAATGTATCTGTGTGCATGTGTTTGTGTGCATATGAGTGTGGACGTCAGAGGACAACTTCTAAGGGTCAGTTCTCTTTTTCTACCGAGTAGGTTCTGAGGACTGAACACAGAACATCAGGCTTGGCCATAAATGCCTTTGCCCATTGGGTCACCTCACCAATCCTCAAGGAGAAGCTATATATAAATTATACTATGCAGATAGGACATTTACTCACTGTGCCACAAAAATAAAAGGAAGAAGAAGAAGAAGGAGGAGGAGGAGGAGGAGGAGGGGGAGGGGCGGGGGAGGGGGAGGAGGAACCTGATAATTTTGTAATGGAGAGTCATACATCCAAGGATCCCAATCTCTAAGGCAAGTCAAGAAGCAAATCAGGGAAGATGGGCTAGGAAACACGGAAGTGCCTCTAGAATCCGCTCCCCTTGTCCCCTATCCCTACTCCCTTGTTCCAGAATAGGCGATCCACCCCAGTCTATCAAAAGATGGCCCCCAAGCCCCTTCCACTGTCCACATGGTGTCCGACCTAGCTGTGGTGAGCAGGCTGCATCAGAAACCAGGAGCTTCCTGACAACATCAAGATGTCCATCTTCCACTGGCCACAAAAACATCATGAGCTTCATCTACAGAGAAGGGACTCAGAAGATTCTGGAATGGGGCTGTTGCATAGTGCTTCCTCGGGGCCACCCACCTGACTCATTCTGAATCAGGGTCACAAGTTATACTTGCAAAAGGCATGTCATTTTTTTTTGTTGTTGTTAATCTTAAGATCTTTCTGGAAGTCCTCCCGCATAAATAGGCAAAAATCATCTCCTAGTAGAAATATAGTAAAATTTCACACCAGAGGATCAGAGGCAAGAAGCTACAGCCAAACTAGTAAAAGTCAGTCCCGTAATGAGACAACACAGATCTCAGAGAGCAAAGAGTCAGCAGAGGCCGTGTGCAGCCAGGAGACTCTACAGGGCCGTCATCGGCTTGGTTCTGCATCACTGGACCCTAAAGGTCCGAGCTTAATTGCTAGGACCCACTGTGTGCTAAGACCAGTGAGGAGGGGACACTGATTGGGAAATCTCAGGAGACCACAGTTCTGAATGATGTTACTGGCCGGAAGCTAGTGGCACATCACAGCTTCTGTGGCTTGTCCCTGGGAGTCAGTCCTCACCCCATGGAGGCTCACAGGATGGGTTGTGACCACAGGCATTTTCTGGAAAGATATCTAAGGGTTTAGCCACGGTCACCTTCGGGGAGAGAGATCAAGAGTTGGGAAGCAAGGCAGGCAATGTTTTCTGGAAAGATCTCTAAGGATTTAGCAGTGCTCACCTTTGGAGAGAGAGATCAAAAGCAGGGAGCACGGTAGGAAACAGGTCTTATTCTGGAACTTTCCACACCATTTAGATTTTATTACCCTGGTCTTGTGTTTCTTTTGTGTTTTAGTAGACATTCTTTCTTTAGCCAAAATATCATTTGGAATAAAACAAATATGAACAACGAGAAAGGAAGGCACAGGGTTGAATTATGCAGATGTCAGTTTAGAAATCAGCAAGACACCCCCCCCTGCCCCCCGCGTTTGTTACTTCTCTCTTGTCCCCTCAGGCTGTTTTGTGACATTTCCACATCCTTCAGCATGAGACCAGGTGACTGTCCAGGGCCAAGATGCCCTGGGTCTATGTCCCCATTATAAAGCACACTACCTGTGAGTCTCAGGCAGTCTCAGTCACAGCTCATAGAGTTAGCGGGACAGAATGAAGACAGCATTAAGTGCTTACTGCTAAGCTGGGACAGCCATAGCTCACTGGATGCTCTACTGGGTGGGTTTGTTCTGATGTTAGATGGAATACACATTAACTGCATGTCTGATTTACAAGACTGGACCCTAAACTGCCAGCCAGGATGGCCTGGAGCTCCAGTAAGCAAGAATTTTTTTTTTTAATTAGGAGAGGAAGGAAAGCTTTAAGGCAGCAAGAAGGTACCGCTAGCGAATATGACTTAGGGGTTACCTCAAATCAGAGAGATTTGCCATCTAGTCTGACATTAACTGCTCTGTGGAGAACCTTTGACCCAAACAGAACGTACACCACAGGCCTATGGTGCAAGCTTACCATACACATACCCACCCTGCAACAGAGCACCTCCACAAGGTTTTAATGTGAACATTTTCAAAATGGAAAAACAAAAGGAAAAAAAAAACCCTAAAATAATATGGAAGAAAAAAAAACATTGATAGTCTTTGCTGCAGTCACTGGTATTAAAATATAAAACTGCCTTAACTTGTGGGAATCTTGTTTGATATAAAGTGCGGATTCAGGTTCAATGTACAAGTCTGGAAAATACCTTTGTAAAAAACACCCAGAGAGAGAAAGGGTAAGAAAATACGCAAAGTATCTGAACATACAGAATCTGCTCTCCCTGTCTACAGAGGTATATCTTAATTTTACCTCCATGCGTTTTACTATACTTTTAAAATCCCCTCTGGGGCTGTAAAGCATGACTGGCTTTCTCTTCACTCGCCTCTTCTCAGAAAGTCAACCTGTCTGGAGGGCTTGGCAAAGTCTCCAGCAGGGGTTCCCCGAGGAACCCTGCCTTTCAGGGGTTCCTTCCCTCTGAATTGTGGCCCCACCGCCCACCTTGGACGGTTCCTCATACCATTGAATTACAGACTTTCTTTCTTTTCTTTCTTTTGTAGTTATAACTTCCCTCCTCAGACATTCTTCAATCCTTAATCTAGAAACTTCAACTTTGGAGTTTCCCTTTCAATGCACTTAAAAATATCCTACTGTTAGAAGTCACTTATAAACAATAAATGCTAACACTCTAGTAAACTGTTTCTCCGCCCACCCGAATCTTGGCAGGCGGTTTTTAGAAAGCCACACACTCTTCACAGTCTCCAATTCGGCAGCCTTACATGCCGGGATCTCTTTACCACGTGCCATAAATCAAGCCTTTAACTAAATGTGCTTTTCATATATTTCCACGGTACATATGGGAGATTAACAGAGGAAGCGGGTTCTCTCCCCTTTTCTTTTTAAAGGGCCACCAAGTAACAGCGGTCTCCCTTCATGCTGGATTATGCTGAACATCTAGAGGAGACCTCACAGACGACAGAGCAGGAGGAAGCGAAGACACTACAGGGAGGGGTGAGTCAGGTTTGTCTTTATTGCTGAGGATTGACACACACTCTTGGACCACAGCAGACTTGAGACACCCTCTGATTCTTGGGCAGCAGATGGAGCCTTCCACATCAGAACAGAAGGCCAGAGTGTACATAGTTCTATCTTAAGTCTAGCCCCACACATCTCTACAATCAAGAAGAAAAACCTGCACCACACCAAGCTTCAGGGGGCTTCTGGGGGTGGATGTTTTTCTTCTTCCATAACAAAGTCTAGGTAATCACTCACACTGTCCCCTTAAACGGCCTCCCTCTCCTCCAGAAGCTTAAAGGCCCTGTCACAATAAAAGCACCTGGCTCAGGTATTCCGATTCTACTTATAGCTCAGCAGCAAAAGTCCAGGGTAGATCTCAGTCAAAGAAGCGTATCTTTCTGAGGCTGAGAGTAAAGACAGACCAAGCTGGGGGACAAGGAAAACAATCGATCCCTACAACAGTGAAGACTCCACTTGGGTCATCCACAACTACCCAGCTGCCCAAATGTTTCCCAGAACCAGTACATTGCAACTCTGGATCGACTACACAACGAAGGAGATTCTAGGTCATGGTGTCGGGCCGTTAAGCAGTCAGAACTCGCTTTCACTGAGTTTCATATATGAATACATTGCCCTGAGAACAGCTCTGGAATTAAGTGTTCCTCCACCCCATCCCTAATAACCACAGGCCTCAAAGGTGTTATGAAATTGCTCTCTGGTTTTCTCAGCTACCCATGTCAGTGGCTGAGGCTGGGAACAAACTCACTACAGTCCCGTGTGAGACTGGGAGATGGGTAGGCTATATATTCGTCTGGTCACAGGCGGTCAATAGACAGATGGATCTCCATCTTGCCCTATGCAAACTTCTGGGTCCAGAGAAGAGTGAACACAACCAGACACAGCTTGACAACAAACACAGTGCTCCACAGAACAAGGCTTCCTCTGTCCCGCTCTCTACCCACGTCCCACCTCCCCAACAAGGGACTTGTGGAAATCATGGAAGGCAAATCCTTCCACTTGGACTCAGGAGAACACAAAGACTACTTCCCAGTGATGGTCCAGTTGGGTCACAAGGTGCCCTTCTCTAGGTTGGCTACCGCCATTTAACACTAGGTGCTAAGAAGTAGACACAGGTGAGAGAGCAAGCGCCTATAAAGTGCCCCGTCCTGGCCTTGGATGAGAGAGATGAATCCTCATTAATAGGGAGATTCCACAGGCTACCTATCAGCCTGTCCCACCAAAAAGTTGCTTATCTTTCCCAAGCATCAATGTACATAAAATGTCTCCCAAAATGAATGTTTACTAGAAAGACTATAAAGAATTTATTTGATACAGAAAACAAAACAAAAAACAAAACAAAACAAAAAAACACCCTACCTTTTTACATCAGAAAAAAATAAAGTGAAATACCTGATTTAAACAGGTTCAGGGCAGGGAAGCAAACATCAAGGAGAAAGAAGGATCAAGAAGATGGCTCAGTAGGTAAAACAACCTGCCTTCCTTGACCTGAGAGCAATCTCCAGGAGCTACATAAAAAAAAAAAAAGCCAGGCTTGGTCGCCAACACTTGGAATCCTAACAGGGAGGAGGAGAAGGTGGAGCCGATTGGGGCCCTGGGGCTCACAGGCCAGACAGCCTAGCCTACTTGGCCAGTTCCAGGCCATTGGGTGAGAAGCTTAGCACAAAAAAAAAGAGTCAGGAGTGGATCGCTGACACCTGAGGTTGTCATTCGGCTTCAGCACACGTTCTGTACACACCTACACACCTGTGCACTTGTGCTCGTGCACACAGCAAAACAACATGAATAAACAAGACGACTTTTCCTGTTCTAAAACAAAGGTGGAGTGGATGGAGAGAGGCTATGAGACTCGCGCTGTGCTGGGCAAGGGCCAGGAGGATCAAACATGGACGCTGCATTGCATAGAAGCTCGGGCCAACACAAAATAAAGCCTAGCCTCTTAGTGCCTGGGAGCGCCCGTCCTCCAGACATCTGATTACAGGCTCATCTGTCGCCAGGTAAAGGCATGCTTGGCATCCCTGTGGAATTCACTCTGTCATTAAGCTATCTGCGGGCCTTTGTGGGGCCTTTCCCTCCAGCCACAGCCCGATACCCTCCTTATCCAGATTCATGATAAGCATCTCCTCCTCCTCCTCCTCCTCCTCCTCCTCACAGTGAGCAGTGCTTTGGGAAATCCTTTGGGAAGAGGCAGTTAGGACCACACTCCCCCATGACTTCTAGGAAATGCTGGGGTATTATCAGTACCTTTTCAACCCATTTATCTCCCAGAGACTTACTCATCCTGAGCCCGGGCCTCACACACTTTTCTTATACAGCATGACCCTGAAGAAACATTTCAAAAGGACCTTCACTAACCTTGCAGCCAGTGGCTTTCTCTGACGTGAAACTGGCTGAACTATTTTCTTTGGTGACACTGGGGATTGGGCAAGCTAGGCGAGCACTCCACCCCTGAGCCACACTTCCAGCCCAAGAATCCTGATGTAGGCCCATGCACTAAAAGAAACTGTGCACTCAATAAATAACAATGAATAAAAGAAAAAAGGAAGGCAAATGAGAAGAAACCCAACTTTGTCCTCTAGTCACACAGGGAATATATATATATATATATATATATATATATATATATATATAGAGGAGGCTAGGCTTTATTTTGTGTTGGCCCGAGCTTCTATGCAATGCAGCGTCCATGTTTGATCCTCCTGGCCCTTGCCCAGCACAGCGCGAGTCTCATAGCCTCTCTCCATCCACTCCACCTTTGTTTTAGAACAGGAAAAGTCGTCTTGTTTATTCATGTTGTTTTGCTGTGTGCACGAGCACAAGTGCACAGGTGTGTAGGTGTGTACAGAACGTGTGCTGAAGCCGAATATATATATTTTGTTTTTGCTGTATATATATATATATACAGCAGCTAAGGTGGAGACGGATAGACAATGAAGAAACGAAGAAACTCAGTTGAACAAACAAAAAGGAAGACATGCTGAACACATGTGCCAAAGGGAACTCCAGGGCATCTGTCTTCTTCACGTGAAGCAAAAGAAAGAAAGCTGCAGTAGGTGTGATTTTTTTTTTCTTTAAAAGATGATGAAGTCAATAAAACCTGACCAAACCTGACCTGTTGGATTCCTGGGAACCACGTGGTAGAGGAAGGCGCTGGCCCCCATGTAAGTTGTCCCCTGGCCACCACAGACATGCTATGCCATGTGTATGCCCCCATACATACATACACACACACACACACACACACAAGCCTGAGTGACATAAATATATAAATGTAAAAAGAGTTTTCTTTAAAAGTGATGAGGGCTGGAAAGATGGCTCAGTGATTAGAAACACTTGCTGCTCTTGCAGAGGACCCAAGTTCTAGTCCCAGCACCCACATCAGAGAGCTCCTGCACACATGTGTAAACACACACACACACACACACACACACAGAGATCAGTTTTTTAAATGATGAAATAATTATGGGTCAATGGCCTATCTACCTGAAGTTACAGATTTCACTTGTTTCCTTTATTATAAAACAAATAATGAGACAGGACATCTCTCCCTTTACTCCCTATCCCAGAGTGCAGATGTTAAGAACGGCCCAGGGCTATGAAGCGGCTGTGAAGGAGCAGCCAAAGGAGTGGCCATTCAGCCTGAAGCCTTAGCACTATCTAGCCAGGTGAGAGTTTTACTAATGGACTCTTCCAGCAACTCATTAGGCAACAAACTTAACTTCAGCACCATCTTGCCTCTCCGGTCCCACAAATGACAGTGGTGTCACTCAAAGTAGCACAGCATTCTGAGGAACCCACTGAGCCTTTTTGACCCCACATTCAACAGCTGGCCAATGGCTGCATCTGACATGTGCTCCAAATTATATCTTAAACCTCTACAAGAAACACCTGTTGGAAACTAGAGCCTTCAAGGACATTGACAAGGACCTGCTCAGCCTGTAGTGTGAAGCTAGGTTGAGAACAACCAAGGCCCTGTGTCCAAGCCATGACTGGCCTGCTGGTTTCTGCCTTCTCCACAGAAAGGGCCTTGCTAGTTGACGGCCCCGGGAAAGGCAGGGTTGGGTTGAACCCAGAGATTCTTAAGGCATTACACAGTATCACCCGAGGAAGTGTTTAAAATGCAGACTCTTACAGATCCGTTCAAGAACTACTGAATAAGAATTTCTCAGGCTGAAACTAATGAATATTCGGTTTTAACAAACACCTCCCAGTTCTGTCTAAGATGCGCACCTTGGTCATTTTAATTGCTAATTAAAAAATAATGACAATCTTATCAGAATCGAGTTCCAAATCCTATCATAAAGATTTACACCCACACATCCCTGGCCTTTAGAATCCATGAACAAGCACAGAAGTCAAACATTTTTTTTTCTTATCTACCTTTGAAGGGCTTTGTTTTATGGCACAGTGAAGGTTCTATCTTGCCTTACCTCCCCCAAAGCCAGCCATCAAAGACCAAGCTCAAGGTTAAAGGTAATTTTCTCCCTGTTCTACATAGCAATCATCTTATCTAGGGGCTGGAGAACTGGCTCAGTGGTTAAAGAGTGCTTGCTATTCTTCTAGGAGATCAGAGCTCAGTCCTCACCTCCTATGCTGGGAAGTTCACAATTGCTTTAACTCTAGCACTAGTGGACCTGACACTCTCTTTTGGCCTCCACAGCCACATGCACACATGTACTTAAAACCCAAATACAAACATACACACACACACACACACACAATCATCCTATCACTGAATCCCTAGCCACACCTGTAACCTGTAACAATAAACTATAAGCATACAATGTTGTTTCAAAAACCAGACAGATTCAGCCAAAACCCAGTTTAGAAGCAATCACAGACCACTTTTATGCAAGCATTAGTTCAGGTGTACCTCCATACTCTTAGTTTCTGATCTCTACTCAAAACAGTAAATCAAAGAAAACTAAACTCTCTTTCCTATTAAGGGTAAAAACTGAACCTGAACATCCTGCCTAAGGAAGCAATGGACCCCAGAGGAACATGCCTATTCTCCCAAAGGAGCCCTGTGCCTTCCCACAGGCACAGAGGGCATGGCTTTCTTCCACCTCAAGAGTTAACTGTCCACCGCACTGGGCAGCTCCAATCTTCACACTATTGTCCTTTAAAACTAGACCCAACCTACCAACCCCAGAGCAGCATTGTCACTTAGTGCTCTTAGTCCCAACCGGTGACTGAACCTCCACACAGTGGCAGGTTAGAATTGCCTGCAGTTCTGAAGCTTATAGAAGTTAGAGGGAAAAATCAAAGCAGAGTTAAAAAAAGATCCAAGAGCTGGCTGGGTGGCGGAGGGGAGTAAATTTCTTCAAACTCTTTATCTACTTTCTGTTACCTGTCTCCGCAGGGGGATGCGCTTGGTCAGCTTGTGAACAGCTGGCTGGCTGCTGAAGTCTGGCTTCTTGGTCGTGGTCTTCATTCGGCAAAAGATGACGGTTACCACCATGCAGGCGATTAAGAAGACCCCTATGCAGTAAATAGCTATCTCCAGGTAATCTGGGGAAGCTGTGATCTCCTTCTCTCTCACGGGTGCTGGGTTGCAGATCACAGGAGAGGGACAAATAAAGCAGGCCACAAAGTTAGGATACCAGAGGGATGCATCAAAACATACTTCAAGGAATGACACCAAAGACATCAAGGGCTTCCCTATCAACAGGTCAATGCAGAAAGACACCCAGATGCAGAGCAGCCATGTGCCTCCTGCCTGGGCCTCTCCAAATGCTAAGAGTTAGCCAAGGGTTCCTCAGTTTATCACTACAGCCCAGGCAGCCTCAGTGGGCACCTGCCACCAGTGAGCAGCTGATACCAGATTGTAATGGGAGACTACAAGGCCACATTCTGCTAGGCTCCTGGTCAGAGCAGGATACCCAGTACACCCACCGCAGGAGGACTGTCTTTCATGATGGCTGCTCAACATAAACCAAACAGAATTGTTAAAAGGGAGCTCACCCAGTGTTGTTTCTAAGGAGACAGGGACAGTACTTGCTAGCTAGGGAGGCGCCTCCAGGGGAAGAGGACCACAGCTCCACAGGGCTCACCCTCAACTAGTAAGCTGGCCCAAAATGTTTTGGCAAGTCCCTTCATGCAGTCCAGAATATTATTCAGTTAAGCAAACAGATGTATCAACCTTGAGATAGCAACATATATATGATATATATATATAATACTTAATAACCACTAAAATGGTTGTATATTCAGTTATATTAACTTGTTACTGAACCTTTAACATTATGTTGGTACTGCATGTGAGCAGAAATGTGATTAACTTAGCACGTTCTTTTGTCAACTATATCGGTCCCTCCTTAGTCCTCAATTGGTCAATCTACAAGCAGTGTATTTCCAAAGATGGTTATTCTCAAGCTGCATCTCCTTAGGGGGTAGTGCTGTCAGGCAAGTCGGTTAAGAAGTGCCAGGTAGGCACTTACTGAGCGTGGCACTCTAAGTACAAGCAAGCTCAACAGGAGAGGCATCTCTCTTTCAAGAATAAATACTCACAGAGCAGATTCATAACATAACCAAAGGGGCAAGTGGATGCAACGGTTATTATTCTCAAGCTTACACGTTTTAATCAGAAAAACAAATATTTGCAAAGACAGTCAAAACTCTTAGCAGCACAGCACAAAATCGAAATGGCCCATTTATTCTGACAAGCTATAAAACAAGCATGCAGTAGGTATGGCACTCTAGAAACAAGGCACTCATAACTGGAGTGGAAGAGCATCATGAGCTGCAACCCAGTCTATGCAGTTTTCCCAAGAAAATGCTAGGCAATGCATGAGTGAGAGCAGCATATACCAAGGAAGCTGGACTAGAATAGAGGCATTGGTTAAAGACTTAGACAGCAATGGGCTTTGCTGATGCTTATTTCTCTATGAGGAAGAAATAACATCGAGCCCGAGATAGCACACGCATGCTTTTGCAGTAAGAGCAAGCCGAGAGTCCACTCTATCGAGGCATGCAGCTAGCCACCCGATTCCCAAGGTAACACACTGCTTCTGCACACCTCCCTTCAGAGGTGCTTTCCGGGCACCCCAATACAAATCTATCTGCACTTAAATGAGATGTAAGCAGGTCGGACCGAGAGGCATCAAATCACATACGGGTTTTTACCAAAGTGGAATTTACAATGGGGAAAAAAATTACTTTGAATTTCACAAAGTAATTTTGACTTCCTTCTTACGAGGGGGTGGGAGATGGGCTCAAAGAGTCAACAATTCAATGATTCACTAAGACTATAAAATCCCTTTGGGTTTTAAAGGTGACATTTTATTTGACCATAAATTCTTGTATGGGATCTCCTTGTGCATGAATTTCTAAGGCAGTTTCTTGTTCTGGGGGAGTCATTTGGAACATTTTGGGGGGGGCATCTTTATGCAATGGATAAATGGGGCTACTCCTAAGAACAGAAGCTGTGTTAATTTTATAGCAATCAACCAAGGAAAGAAGCCAACCCACAGAGAGAAAGAGCAGTATGTACCTGGCAGAACTGTCAACCATGCAGAGTGAAAGGATATCCCGATAGAATTACCCGCCAAGCACGTATATTCCCCCGCATCCTCAAAAGTTACATTCCGAATATAGAGAACCTCAATCTCTTTGTCCGTGGTGTTAACACCGGCGGCCTAGAAAACAAATGAAGCAAGAAAAGGGCTAGACATAGGAATGATTGTGGAGGGGGCCTTGGAACCAAGAGGCCTTGTCCCAGCGGGTCCAGGGGGTGCTGGCCATCAGGAGATTCCAACTGCAGCCCATCCACAAAGCCCACAACCGAGAGACACTGAGACACCGGCCAGCTCACCTCTGCAGGCCCGTCACCACAGCGGCGTCACCACCTAGACACGCATGCAATTGAACACATGGAAAAATCAGCCCACAGAGTCCATTCTCTTTGAATTCCTTTTCATTTAGATTTGAGGGTGGGTGGGGTTCCAAAAAGTTTAATATCCAGAGGACTAATCTGGGTTCTGGTCCTGTTGGATGCAGACTCCCACTGTGAGAAAAGGGGAGGTTCCATCTTCTGTAGGATGGAACAAAACATGGCAGATCATCCCTTGGGCTCTATGGGAACCGAGTTGGGAGGTTACCTTGATTACCAGATAATGGTTAACTTCACTAAAGCTAAAATCATCTTGCTTTGCATATCATTGAAAGAACATGGCAGAAAGCATCATACTGGTAACATAAAAACTGGACTTTTCGTTTGTTTCGTTTTTTAATATGAATGTCTGCGTGTGAAGAATAACTGAAAACTCCACCATCTGCCTTCACCAGTCTCCAGTGTCACAGTCACTGGAAGATAACCAGCCTTCAGTTTTGGATAGGATCTGGTGTGGAACCAAACCAAAGAACAAAACTTTCATTAGGTGAATCCTATCATGCTAGCACTTCTCTACGTAACCAGCATAAAAAGCAACTCAGTCTGGCTTAATAATCAGATCGTGCAGACTCGACAGGCATGCAGACGCAAGGTCGGTGTGCACTCAGACACAGTGATCACGGGAAGTGTGCAGTCCAAACAAGACAGACCAGAAAGAGGGGCTTGAAAACAGGGTTGGGGTGGGGGATAATCTTCAAGCACTCTTTGAACATTGTGGGCATTTTTCCATGGCTGCTGGCATGATGCCAGCTGCACCACCAAAGGAAGATCATTATAAATATACCAAGGCCACGAGAGTTATTCTAGAAGCTGCCTGCTGCCTCCCAAAGCACCGAGTCTTTTTAACTCCTATATTCAGTTTTCTTACAAAACAAAAACAAAAACAAACAAAAAAAAAACCAAAAGATACACAAACACAAAAACATTGTTACCTTGCTGCTTGGGCAGGACAGTGAGCCAGGCAGACTGGTTGGCCTGCCCTATATAATTGGAGACCTTACATATATATTCCCCAGCATCCATCTCCGTCACATTGAACAGAGGCAGCACTTCTGCATTGGAGCTATTTATCCCCGAGTGCTAGAACAGACATAGGAAAACAATATAACGGCCAACCAGGAAGGACTCGGTGCTGCCTATGGTCCCACCACCAACACACCACAAGAAAACAATCTCCACTGACTACATCTAAAGAGCTGTGGGAGGGAGGAGAACAAAGTCAGTCAAGTGGTGGAGAACGGTAGTGATCAGAGCCGGGTGGAAGAGGTGATCCGTTGGTGGGACGGGTGAGCAGATCTCGGGGCTGGCCGTCTTTCTCCAGCTCTTTGGATCCTGGGTATTGCTGGCTAGAGAGAAGACTATAGGTTGAGAGTTCTTCATGAGCCGCCTGTTGCTCCTATAGTTGACTATATAGGAAGACTGACTGTTGTATACTCGCTGGGAGCATGATAGACAGGCAGACAGTGGCTTAGAATTGACAATACAGACTCAGTTCAGAACGCTGAAGAGGAAGCTGGACCCAAAAACTAAAGAGGCTGAAGCCACAAAAAAAAAATGAGTACATGAAAAAAAAAAGTATTTCTTTTAATACAAAGGGAAGGAAATTCTCCTCGCTCATTGTTTTTCAGATGCAAAAAAACAGCCAGACACACACACACACACACACACACACACACACACACACACACACCATTTACTCTCTAGACCACACAAACATCATAAAAGGTGAGAGAGAATTTTTTTGAAAAAGAAAGTTGAATTGTTCCTAACTACCAAAATTTGATTCAATGTTATTATTAATATAGCATTAAATATCATAAAACAACATCAGAAGAACACTGCCTAGAGCTTTCCAGTTATTTCCATCTACTCCATCCTGTTTACTCTGCATTGCCTTGTGAGCAGCACCCCAGCCCAGCTTTAGCATCTCCTCAGGGCTAATAAACAGAAGAATTCTCTGGTTCCAAGTATAGCAGCACCTCCCCTACTCTGCAGCCCCCACCAGAAATGTTATTAACAGGCCTAATGGCTACTCATTCTTTGATATACTCTACTGGCTAGTCCATAAAGAGAACCATCTCTGAAATCCAACAGGCAATCAAAGACCCTGGCCAAATCCCTAAGGGAGCCCTCATTGCAGGCCCCTTAGGATTCAGTAAGTTCTTACCTTCAGGACCTTGAGGTAGGGCAGCCCATCAGGCCCGTATTTACTGCCGTTCTTTTCCACGTGCTTGATCCACTGGATGTGGGGTTGGGCGTCGCTATAAACCTTGCAGACAAACTCCACGTCCCCTCCAACCACTGTGGAGGCATTTGCAGGCAGTCCAGCTTGGAGGATGGGCCGATGTGGTGATCGCTCTGATGGAGAGAGGCGAAGGGAGGGGGAGAGAGCAATAAATAAGTTGTGTTGTCCAGAAGACTGTCGGGGGAACTCAAGCCAAAAAGGCCTCCGTCTGCTGGCTGACTCCATTGGAATAACACAGGGGCCCCACGCACAACACAAATGACTTCAAAGCGGATCACTGAAGCACAACCCTTGTAAAGGATAACTTATTTAGAGAATCAGAAAAAGAATGCATTACACTGCGAGTTATAGACTACCTAATGAACAAGGGGAAATTCTTTATTGTAGCAACCCAAGAGACAGATGGAGTTGGTAAAAGGCCACTTATTCACTTATTTGGCTTGAGATGATGCCAAGATTCACTTTAAACATGAGGTAGAGAGCACAGGCAAGTGACACGGCTACTCTTTAGGTTGTGTTGAATACCAAGAAAGGTTCTCCTATGCATGATCTCTCCCAGTCAGTTGCTAAGATGCTCTGGGAAGTCTTGTGCCTCCTGCTTTTAAAAGCAAATTGGAAACCAAAGCTCCAAGCAAGATGAAACCAAACCTACTGGATCCCTCTTTTTATCATGACACAGACCCCATTCGGTGGTTCTTTTTCTTTTTTTCTTTTTAATTTTTTTTTTGTTTTTGTTTTTTCAAGACAGGGTTTCTCTATGTAGCCCTGGCTGTCCTGGAACTCACTTTGTAGACCAGGCTGGCCTCAAACTCAGAAATCCGCCTGCCTCTGCCTCCCCAGTGCTGGGATTAAAGTCATGTGCCACCACTACTGGGCTCAGTGGTTCTTTCTTTAGTCATTCATCCATTTGGCAAGTACCGAGCATCACTGTGTGCCAGGCACCAGATGTATAGAAGTAGATATTACTTAGCGTATTCTTATGTGGCACTACAGAAGCACAGGGACAGATGCCTGTTTCCAGGCTAAGTTTCATAGTGCCAGAGGAGGCCCCATAGGAGGGAAGCTTGGCTATTCCTTTCTAGGCTCACTGAGAAGAGTATCAACCAAGCACATTTCTCCTTGTCTTATATCAGAAGGTTCCACTGCAGATGAAAGGTATTCTCAGCAGAAACCCATAGAGGGACCAGGTCAAGGTCTGCTTGCACCTACACATGAGGTCCCTAAAGAACTAGGTAATGCCCAATTAAAAGTGGACTAAGGAGTTTCTCCAAAGACATACAAACAGCTAACAAGCAGCTGAAAGGATGTTTGGCATCAGTAATAGTTAGGAAAATGCAAATCAAAACTATCATTAAAGAGATAATAAGACCAGTACAGCTGGGGACCTGGAGAGTGACCCCTGTACCTGCTGGTGGGAATACAATTGTTAAGGTAAGGACAGGAAGCTGGAGTTAAAAAACAAAGCAGTTCATCTGATCCAGCAACTCTCAGTTCAGTGAAGATCTGAGATACAGCTATCACAAAGCTCCTCACAACAACCAAGAGTTTAATTTAGTCAACACTCTCAATGCTCATCAACGGAAGAATGGGCAAAATAAAAAACTCTAGTCTCTATATACAATGGAAAAACTAACCAGCTTTAAAAAGAAGAAAAGCGTGTGATTTGATGCCAACTGACAGTGGGAATAGACCTGGAGGACATTATGCTAGAAAAAAATATGTCAGTCACGGGACAAATACTGTGTGGGCCCACTTAAGGAGATATCTAAAATTCTCAATTCATATATCAAAAGAATAGAATTGTGGTGGGCAGGTACAGAGAAGAGGAGAAATGGAGTGACTAATCACAGAATACAAACTTTCAGTCACATAAGGAGAATACATTCCAGAGATCTGGTCTACCTATGATGGAAGATGAGGGTCTCTACACTTAAGGCTACACTAGGAGTACATCATGTTACTGCTCTTACAACAGTAAAATGAGTGCTGAACAAATGAATGGATGATTGAGAGCCAGAAAGAATGAACAGAGTAGGCTGCTATCTAATTTCAAATACAAGAACACTGTGATTACAAAGTGACTGGAACCTTCCTCACAGCGGTTCACTCCACCAATAGCCAACCCATTCCCAAATACATGCTGATACACCCAAACTCTTCTCTTTTCTTCTTTCTCCAACAGAGAGTTCCACTGTCCTACAGTGGAATACAATTCAGGGAGAGCAGAGCACAATGGCACACATCTTTCATCTCAGTAACTTGGAGGCAGAGTCAAATGGATCTCTATGAGTTCAAGGCTAGCCTGGTCTACACAGTGAATTCTAGTCAAGACTAACATAGTAAGGCTTTGTCTCATAAAAACAACAAAAAATATCTAAGAGAAATAAAAAGAACCCTACACACCAGCCCCACTACCACCAAACCAGCTCGCCATATCAAGGATGGTCCTGTGTTTGAGATTCCTGCACACTGGGCTGGAAGCAGCAAATTAGAACGAAAGGTCTCTAAGTCTTTCTGTATTGAGGCCTTTCCGATTAAAATATCATCCTGTGGAATTTGCTGAACCAGAGCCAGACCGTATACAAATTGACTCTACTCTATAAGATCATCACTGGCCCTTAAGAAACTTTTTACAAAGAGAGAGAAAGGTGGAGCACATTTCATTCTGGAATCTTCCATCACTTCATAGACACCTACATTGTCATGCAATAAAGATAAAAATTTCAGAGCCCCCCCAAAGAGTCATCCATCTCCTCCTTTATCACCCATGTAGAACAGAGAAGTTGGACTGTTCATTTTTCACTGAAAAATAAAAATCTGAAAGCTTCATTTCTTCATACATACAGGAAACCCACTACTCTGTGGGGTGATGTGCCACTTCTGGAATGGGTCAGAGGGACTTGTGTGCCACAGAGAATGGCCAAGGTTTGCTTTAACCCCAGCTGGGTCTTTTAAAATGGGAAGGATAGAATTAAGTCCCTGTATTCACGTCTCCTCTGTCTCTACCAAGCACATGCAACAGGAAATCTACCAGCAGGATAGAAGCTGACCTCTGGGCTGGTTGCTGCCAGTCAAACTCACAAATAGGCTCATTTCTACTTGTCAAATACCAAGAAGGTCATTTACTTCCCCTAAAAGAAGGAGTTGCAGGGCCGATTGGTTGGCTCTGTCGATCTAGCACCTCCTGCATAAGCTTGACGTCCTGAGTTCAATCCTCTAGACCGTGTATTTAAAAAGCAAGGTGGGACAGCATATGGCTGAAACTTAAACTGGAGAAGTGGAGAAGGAAGGTCCTTGGAATTCACACGCCAACCTAGACCAATCTGTGAATTCCAGGTTCAATGGGAGTCCCTGCCTAAAAAAAGAAATAATAAAGTTGAGGGTGACTAAGAACATCTGCCTCTAGCCTCCACACGCATAAGTGCACGCCTGTGCATTTGCACATGTCTGTTTGTATGTGTGTGCATGTGAATGCAGGTCTTAAAGGCCAGAGGAGGGTACCGGTTCCCCTGCAAATGGAGTTACGTGCACTTCTGAGTACCCATCATGAGATCTAGGAACTGAACTTGGGCCTCTGCAAGAGCAGTATACTCTTTACCACCAAGCTCTCTCTCCAGCCCCAGGGGAGGAACTTTAGTTATCAGTTCATTCCCTGCCTTGGTTTTTCTGATTTTATACTCACAAACATGCTTTTACGTATGTGTCCATGCACGCGCACGGTATGTGTGCGCATGCGCATGCACGGGCGGTGTAACTTTCCTTGGAAACAGAAGTACTACAAAATCTCTAAGGTTCTGAGCCAGATCTACAGAATTTCACTGCAAGTCTTTCTTATTAGCCATACTTGTCTTTAAAAAACCATCTCACATGCAAACATTACACACATAATAATGCACTGCCCATGAAC
Organism: Tokudaia tokunoshimensis; assembly: GCA_036184795.1. Taxonomy (NCBI): domain Eukaryota; kingdom Metazoa; phylum Chordata; class Mammalia; order Rodentia; family Muridae; genus Tokudaia; species Tokudaia tokunoshimensis. The sequence goes on from BTHU01000001.1 coordinate 106,106,129, forward strand.
AAGGAGTGCTTTCAGCACACAGCATCTCCAGCGCCAGCCTTGGGCAGGGTATTGGCGGTGGGGGTAACACTGGCAGGGCCTGCTCCAGAGCTTGCACTCTTGTTTTCCTTGTGGTCAAAGGGCTGCTGAGCTCTGGTTATTAAGTTATTCCAAGCTATCCGGACTATTTTAACCCAAAGGGAAAAAGGAGACCTTTGCAATGGTTCAGTGTTATTGCGTTTGCAAATTACAGCATTCTGAACGTTATAGCTCGCAGTCTTGAATTCATCTTTTCAAATTTTCTCACCTTATACAAAATAACCTCCAAACTACCCACTCTCCCCTCTCAGCTCTTTCTCACTTTGGGCAGAAAAACTGCAAGTACAGTTGCTGTGTAATAGAAACCTTACACCGTCTTCCAAAACTTCTTACAGCTGCGCTCAGTATAAAATGAAACCTCAGAGAATGTTATTTAAAATGTTTTTAAAAAGTCAGTAGGCCTCATGTTTCATTTCTCCACATCAGGCTTTGATTTCCTTTGCAACCTTAGTCTCTGCCCTTAAACAAGTTGAAGAATGAGGCCTGAAACCTCTTGGAAAAGGCCCCAGGATGCCAGCATCTGCCATCTTGTCCTCGGCTATCGACTTGATGTCAACAGACCCTGAACGACAGCTATTGGCCTGGAGGAGCTGAGGGTGCAGCATCCATGACCGCAGCACTCAGAAACTCCCGAGACAAGAGGGACAGAAGTTCAATGTCAACATGGGCTATATAGTGAGACCTTGCAATGGGGGCGGGGGAGGGTTACAAAAAGCAGCCACCAGGATGTTGGTGGAAGTGCATGGAAAGCTTCTGGAAAGCTGGGGTGCAAATAAATCAGATGCTGGTGAGGAGACCCTGGCACAGGTGGCCCCGTGCAGCCTTCCAAGTGGGCACAGGAGGAGAGGGTAAGGCCCCAGAATGATAGTCCTCCAAAAAATCTCCCCTGAACCTGATCTAGTCCCAGACAAATCAAAGCCCACAGGCTTGCAGCTTCTCACAGCACACTGAAGTAAAGGGATTAGGCCTGTGAATTATTTCTGGACGAGAGACTGAAGCCCATTGTTGGCTCTGCTCTTCTACATGACAACAAAAATCACATCTCCTCCAGCAGGCAGGATTTACAGCGAGGCAAGCGTCTCTTACAGCATGTTGAATGCTCAGATATTATAGAAAACACATTTTTCTTTTTCCAGGGGAGTGAGTGAAATAAACACGGAGGAAAAGGGGCTAAGTCCACGGAGAGCTTACCTCTATTTCTGGACTGCAATTTGAAAATGGTTACAATTTGGACTTAGAGGCTGCTGATCCGTGAACCCAAAAGGCAGGGAAGAAAGGGGGAGGGGCTTTCAAATAGCCTTTGGAGGCCCCTGTGTGAATTTCAAATTAAGACACAGTGGAAACCCAGTCAAAAGGGTGGGGCCGTGGCCGATGGGACAGTTGGCCTGAAGCTCTGGAATGAGGTTCCTTTGAATAAATGCTTAGTAAATACAGTCTGAAGTGCTTTAAAATACATGCCCTCCCGCCCTCTCTCTCTCTCTCTCTCTCTCTCTCTCTCACACACACACACACACACACACACACACACACACACACACACACACCCCAGGCCCCCTTGCTTCAAGTGTCTACTTCACCACAGCAGAAAGCCCAGCTGCTGGGAGACTACATAGACACATTAACTCTCAAACCTTGCACTGTAGCTGAGAGCCAAGACCCAGCCAAAGAGGGGAGAAGGACAACAGCCCTCTTCATTCCAAGGTTATTATGGAACTGAGGGGAGGGGGAAGGGGAAGGGGAAATACCTGAGTGACAGAGAATAAGTCTTTGTTAATTGACCACTGGAACTTTATAGCGTGTCAGGACTCCTCTGGACGTAATGATGTATTTGCATAAGACAGACCTACAATGGCTGTGACGGAGCAGAGGCCTCCCTCCGGTCCACAGAGTCCGGTAAACAGGTATCTCAGGAATCAGAGGACCAGACTCTCAAATCGCACCTATAAATTAATCAAGCCAAGGGCCTCTGGTTTCCAGTCTCCTGAGTTTTTCTTCTCAAAAGTTAAGCAGCACTTATTACTCCCTGCCCCACTCCCCAAAAGTTGAAAGCTACTTTCTCTGGCAGCGAGACTGAAGTCGTGCCGGGTTCCCAGGAAGGCCCTGGAAGCAGCCAGTGTCCTCTTGGACAACCCATTCATTGAAGGATAACCTCGCCTGCTCTATCCTTAAATCAAAATCAAAATTTAATTGCCCTTCTTCCAAAATGGTGGTTTCTTAGCAACTGCAAAGGGCTGAATAGAGAGAGAACATTCTGCGATTTGCAAGACAAGTAAAAACAAGAGAGAAGTCTTTTTTTTCCTTAAGTTGGCCTGACTTTTCTCTCAACAAGAACACACTAAACCAGTTGGTGAGGCATGGCTATTAGGAGAGGCAGCCATCAAAGCCACTGGTGTTCAGGGCCCAATAACCTGCTAAAGGCCTCATGCTCGTTACAATTAGCAGAATGAGTTCATTGCCCCATCAGGCCTCTACAGACATATTCATACCAGTCAGGCTCAAGCCAGTTGGATTCTGAGTTTTGTTTTCCTTAACCTTTTCCTAACCTCTAGATATCAGCACAAAAGACAGTCAGAACTAAAAGTGATCAGTAGAGAAGGTAGTGTGGGGATCAAAGGAGCAGTATACTTTCAGAATGAATGTTGGTGCCCAGGATAAGGACATGAGTGCATAGTCGGTCTACCCCACCCCCGTCTCCTGTCTCTGTCTATCTCTCCCCATCCCTCCTCCACCCCCACACCCCCCACACCCATAGCCCTGGAGCTTGTTATATAGACTAGGTTGGCCTTGAACTCAGAGACCTGTCTATCTCTGACTCCTGAGTCATTAACTTTTGAAATGCAGGGTCTTGCTCTGTAGCCCGAGCTGGGCTTGAACTCATAATCCTCCTACCTTGGCTTCTCCAGTGTTGGGTGATAGGCATGCACCACTACACCTAGGGTTCTTTATGGCTTTTTCCTTTCTTCTCTTTCCTTTCTTCTGTCTTCTTTTGTGTGCACACATGCCCATGTGTGCAGGTTCACACCTCTGTGTGGAGGCCAGGTCAATACTGGGTATGTCTCCCTTGGCTACTCTCTCCCTCAGTTTTATTTTATTACTGTCTGTACAATGCATGTGAGGAGCACTTGCCATGGCACTGTGTAAAGTGGGTTCTTGCCTTCCACATTACGTGGGTTCCAAGGATCAAACTAAGGTCATCAGGATTGTATGGGCAAACACTGTAACTACTGAATCACCTCACCAGCCCCTCCCCTTTAGTTTTGAGATCTTACAGATCCGGGAGCTCATCACCTGACTTGGTTAGCTAGTCAACAGACCCAAGAGGTTCTCCAGTCTCTGCCTCCCCAGCTTGTTTTGTATGGATTCTGGGATCTGAACTCGTGGTCTTATGTTTACACAATAAGCATTATACCTACCCACTGAGCTGTCTTAAAAAAGACTTATTTTTGTTCTTTTTAATAATGTGTGTTAGGGAGGTACAGAGTATATGCACTTAAGAGCTCAGAGGCATTAGATCTTCCAGAGCCGGAGTCCCCAGGCAGTTGTGAGCTACCTGATATGGGTTCTAGGAACCAAACTGGGGTCCTCTGCAAGAAGAGCATGCACTTTTATCCATGGAACAGTGCCTGGCTTACTGACTTCCTCTCTTCTGATCTTCACTCCTGTTCCTGCGGGTAGTCGCCCCTCCTGTTGGAACATCTGCCTATGCAAAGTCTTGCAGAATCAGGCTGGGGCTTTGTCTGTCTCCAACCAACCTCACCCCAGACCCTCTCTCACACCTTTGCAGAGTCTGAGGAACAAGGTTGTTTAGGAAGAGATGAGTGTCTCCCCTCTAGTGCTGAGGTCCCAAAATGACTTATGAAGGGTGCACCACTGCAAAATGCTAGAAGCAAAACAGCACTAATTCCTTTGTGCTTGCTCACTGGCGTGGACAGACAGAGCAAAGGGCTGGCTGGGCTCAGGCCTGGGATGACCCAAACATGTAGAAGCAAAATACCCTAATGAATGTCACAGAGGATGACTGGCTTGGAATTGAGCGCCTTCTACCTGCTGGGTTGTCAATTTAGATCTTCTTAGGCAAATTATAGGAGCTGAGCTTGGTGTCATTTATACCCCAAACGTTTAAGACACCCTTGAGCTCTGGGGCTTCAGGGGTATGATAGCACTGTCAAATCTTACCTCACCTTTTGATTCAAAAGGGCCTCTGCTTTTCTTTACAGGGGACTTGGCTCTCGGGAGGTAAACAAGATTCAGGAGACAGACAAGGATAATGTTTTGAGTATGTTAAATGTCACTAAACCAGATCTTCAAAAACAGTTCAAATGCTATACATATAGCCCAGGCTGGCTTCAAACTGGCCATATTGATGACCATGCCCTTAGATTTCTGCCTCCTCCTGGGATTACAGGTGTATACTGACACATCCGGGTCCTGTGGTGCGGGGGTGAAATCTGGGGCTTCGGTCTGCTAGGCAAGCACTCTACACAGGAAATGTGACAATATCGTTGAATCAATGCAGTTTATTCCTAGGGTAATGACAAACCCACTCTCTTAGTGAAGTCTACTGCCTTGATCCGTTTACTAAATGACAGTTGTTCTTTCAATACCAAGTCTACGCAAGGTCCCCGCTACACTGGCCTTTGGTGTGGATGCTGATGTCAATTCAGACGTCAGATGTCCACAATCTCCCTCCTGAGGAGCAGAGGTAAACACAGCTGAGATCCACCCCACTGGGCAGGACACCATAAAGCCCTGCACCCCACTAGCCTAAGAGGAGCAGGACAATTCGGGAATGTGTGATTTTAGCTGGTGCATGCAGTGCCGGGCTGCCCTCACAGGAAAAGCATGCTGGACAAGGTTTTGTTCTTTTTAAATTGCTCAAGCATTAAATACATCCTCTTGTCAGAAAGGGTGAACTCCAGATTAGACTCCATCTTTTCTCATGTGATTTGCAAAGAATCAAAATGGGAATCACTGGAAAACCCCCAAAGCCAAGATTTTATGCCGTGGGCTTCAAATGCTATGCAAATATCTATCTGAAAGGATCAAGCTAGCCTATTTTTAGAAATATGTCCTAGAAAAGTATTCACAGGTGCCCAATAAATAGATGTATACCAAGGTTTGTTATGGTCATGTTGTAATGGAAAGAAAGGGTATGCACAGCCTAATATGATGACATACTATGGCTCTGTCAGCAGTATATGGGCCACAAGGATGAACTGAAATAGACGGGTATGTGTAGACACAGGGACAACTTGGCTCCCATCATCAACTTTCACCATTTATAAAAGCCTTCCTTAGAGGAAGTCCAGAAAGCACCATACTAATCCCTCGGAGGCCTTGGTCTGCTCCTGGGGTGGATCAAGCAGAAAGAAAGGCTCTCAGCACATCTGAGCAAACAAGAAATGTCTCCCTCAGGTACAGACAGCACAAGAAGCTAAACGATCAACTGTTCGTTTTCCTAGAACCAAAATGGGGATGCTCAAGATTACTTGTAGCTCACGATGCACGCTCACGTAGCAGAAAGGCTTGGAATCGTCACCCAGATCCCAAGACTCCGACAAGACAGAATTCACCATCATAATACAACACGGAAGGTGTTCTAACCTCTCTTTCCAAATCAGGACAGGGACTTCCTCACTGCCTCCTTCACAGAAGAACAGAACACCATCCACACGACAACATCAATGTCCTTGGTCACCTCCTCCCACAGCCCCTTGCTCTAGACCTGCCATGTGAAACCTATAGAGTAAAAAGCACACCCTTCCAAATCAAATCTCCTAGGTAAGCAGCACACCTTGGCCACATTCTCTCTTCTCCTTGTCTGTGGACATAAAAACCAAATAGGAAGGTGATGAACTCGATCACAATAGCAGGGTGTTCTAAGGAAAGGGGGTTCATAAGTACAAACTTACATGTATCACCGACAGGGGCAAGAACATGGTGCCACAGCCATACTCACTCCTAACAGGAGCTGGCATCAGACTCAATGACCTGGCCCCTAGTTAATAAAGGCAGATGCTGATTAAACTGTATGAAGACATGTATTTTAAAACTCTGTAGTTTTTCTGTTTCAGAATTTGAAATGTATTAAGATGCCCTAAACTCAAATATAAATGACTCATGGACTAGTTTCTCTGTTACAGGGTAAATGTGTTTCATCTAAAATGCTTGGGGCCAGAAGTGCTTCAAGTCCGGGCATTTCTTGGATGTCAGGCTATGTGCATCATGTCTGCTTTACCGGTTGACCATCTGTAATTCCAAAACCCTGAAATCCTAAATTCTCCAAAATCTGAAACTTGTAGCATGACCATCCTGACTGACAATACCATAAATTAGAGAATTAAGAAGTTTTGGAGACTGGATTTGCAGATTAACCATGTTTAACCCAAGGGGCCCGTTACCGCACACTGTTGCTGCAATCCACGAATACAGCCTCAAGCTAAGCCTGTTCCCAGGCTTCGAGCAGTTAAGTATCAAGTAGCTTCTATCTACCGGCTCCCACCTGCACTTTCTAGGCACAGTCTCAGGAAAAGACCATCTCCACACAGAACGGTAGGAGATTAACCTGATCACGACACTTCTACATCCTCCCAGTTCCTATCATAGATTCCGTGCCAAAGATCAGATATCCAACCAAACACCTCTTTGTCAGTCACCTTTACCAGCACTCTTGCCAGAACTGAGGGGAATCAATAACCTTCCTTCCTCAACTGTAGGTCAAAGGTCCTTAGGACCAGAGCAAAAATAGACTATTAACCAAGCACTGATGGATCCCTACCAGACTGGTGCCCACAAGCCACCCACCATCTGCGAGGGCTAACTTCTTCCAGGAAGGCACTCATTTGCCAGGCAGTGCCTTTGAAGCAGCTGACCTTCCAGTCTTTGCCCCTGGAAGCCCTGTGGTAAGGCAGGAATGTGGAGCGGCTCTGGAGCAATGAAATCTCATTAACCGGCTTTGACCCCAGGGAGTTTTGAAATCCCCATCAAGAAAGTACTAAGCCTCAGCACCCCTGTAATGAGGAATAGGCTGAGTGTGTGTCTCGGCCTGGAGACAGGTGAAGAAGCACAGGATTGCCTAATAGCGTGCGGATCACCGGGTGTCATGATTTAGAGCCATGTTCTTATAGCAACTCTTTCTTGGCTGGGTGCAACAAACAAAGCAGGTTGTGGCCCATCATGGTTTGAATCAGGAATGGCCCCCAAAGCCTCGGGGCTCTGAATGCTTGATCTCAGCTGGTGGCACTATTTTGAGGGCCTTTAGGGGTTGTGGCCTGGCTGTCAAAAGTAAGTCTCTAAAAGTGGGCCTTTGGAAGGTAGACCTGGCCACAGATCAATGGGGACATGTTTCCTGCACACTGCTACTCTGGGACTAGGATTCTGTGTTCTTTGACAAAGGCTCTCACCATGAACTATCATCTGCATACAACCTTAACCCTCAGCTTGTGCACGGTGGAGGGAGGGACTTTCTATCTCCCTCTGGCTAGGTTTCCTAAGTCCAGAGCTGGCAGAGAGAGAGAGAGAGAGAGAGAGAGAGAGAGAGAGAGAGAGAGAGAGAGAGAGAGTTCCAGCATGGTATCAAGCTACAACAAGAAACAGGATAGTGTCTGCTGGCAGCAAGATCAGAAATAGAGAGAGATCTAGGTGAGGCCTGGAGGCCAAGAAACCACTGGAGGGCCTCTGAGGGTCCCAGTGCTGAAACCTGGCTGGTGCTGGAAGAACATAAGGTTTACAAGCAAGAATGGAAGACAAATCAACATCCAGTGTTAAAACCTCTAGATCTTGGTTAGGAGTCATTTAAATTCTGTACCCAAGATCTCCCCTTCCCATCCCCCCACCCCCCCACCCCCCACCCACCCCTGTGACATCAAGCTCTAAGAAGCCAATGAGATGGAAACTAAGACTCTTATCTTTCTCAGCAGAAATCAAGGAGATCCTATTAGTGGAAGTTTCTGTGATGAACTCAATAGCTAAGTGATTCACTATCAAACATCCTACGCCACATCTTTATTTTCATCCATATAGCCCAGGCTGGCCCCAAACTCACTATGTAGCCAAAGATAACCATGGGCTTCTAATCCTCTCCACAATTACTAAGATTACAGGCATACCATACTACACTTGGTTATATGCAGTACAGGGCCGGGGGGGGGTGCGGGGGGGGGATGTCAGACATAGGACTTCACTGTGTATTCTAGATAAGCTCTCTACTAACTGAACCACACCCCCGTCCCAGCCCCTACTATCACATCAAGAACATGAACACTCTTCCAGATCCACAAGCAGGTCCCGAGTTGGATAATCAGGCTCCTCTGGTCCCTTCCTCACTGCTAGGAGATCACACCGAAGCCTTTGTCATCCTAGCTTCCAAGAAGCAAACCGATGCTTTGTGCAATTTCTTCCTCTCACTGGAGACTGCCAGAGGCTCCAGGCCAGGGGTCAGCCACACAGCCTAACAGTCTGTGCCTAGAAGAAGCAAGACTTCATTCTTCTTAAATACACACCTGAGGTACTCGGCACATGGTGCCAGGCTGTGTCCCATCACGTCTAGTGCTGAGCCGTGGAGGATTTGTGTCAAGGGCCCACAGTGTCTTTCTGGCCTGCCAGTGACAAGCCAGGACAGGACGGGTGGTAAAAGCTGAGCCACCTCCACCCAGCCAGAAGTGAAGGGTGGCAAATGGTAGTCCTAACCATCCAACACCTGAGGTGGGAGATGAGATGCCAGAGAATTTGTTTAAACTAATAAGGGATCAGACATGTTATTCATGCCTCCACTACACCCTCCCCACCCCCATCCAATACCAAATATCAGGAGAAAAAGAGTCACCAATAAGTATCCCATAGTCTCTGGGAACTCAGAAGAATAATGGTTAGCAAGAAAAAAGGCTCATAATTCAGAGCTGAAGGGGCTACATGAGTGAAGAAGGGTACAAACCCCTCACTTCTTCATATATATATATATATATATATATGCATGTATGTATACGTATATGTATGCATGTATGTATCCTTGTGTTTGTGTGGGTCCAAGTATGTATAAACCTGTGTCAGTCTGAGGTTCACATCAGGAATTTCCTTGATTATTTTTCTGCCGTATTCTTTGTGACAGGGTCTTTCTAACTCGGAGCTCACCAATATAGCTAATCTCACTTGCTCACCTACTCAGGAGATCCTGTCTCTGCCCTCCAGGACTGGGATTGCCGTGCTGACCCAGCATTTACCTGGGTTCTAGGGATTCGAACTCCTGTCCACTAGTCCTCAAGTCTATTTGCTTGGCAAGTGCTTTATCTACTGAGCAATCTCCCCTTGCCTGAAACTAATCTTCTGGATTAGAGACAAGGGGACCAGGTCTGAGATGACTACTGTAGTGTCTTCTCCAAGTCCTTAACCCCTGCTGGACCCAGATCTCCTCAGCCTTGAGATGGGGCAAGGGATGGAAGGAGGAATAAGGAGGTTCTATGATACTCTGCAAGCCAGGCAGCCAAACCAGTCTAAGATGACAGCATTACCCAAAGATGCAAAGTCAGCAGGAAAGAGAACTTCACCCACTGGTCCCCAGAAGGCACTCAGTTTGCCTAATTAAGACTTGTGGGGCTCAGGAGATGGCTCAGTCAGTAAAACACCTGCTTTTCAAGTAAGAGAACCTGGGTTTGGTTCCCTCAGATCCATGTCAAAAAGCCAGGTATAATGATGTATGCTTGCAATCCCAGAGCTGAGAAGGCACAGACGTGCTAACCAGTCAGCCTAACCTAATTGCTCAGCTCAAGGTTGCAGTGACAGATCTTGTGAAGAGGAGGAGGGGGGAGGGGGGAAGAAGAAGAGGAGTTGGAGGAAGAAGGGGAGGAGGAAGAAGAAGACTGAAAGGCTCCTATGGAGTAGCACAGATGTTGACCTCTAGCATCTACACACTCCTAGACACATAAACACACAAATGCACACAGACACACTTCTTCAGGTTGAGACTAACAAAAGTTATTAAAGAGTAATCTGAGTGGGGACTTCTGTTAGAGCGGTTTTAAGGCACTAATACGGCCATCAAACAAGTGAGACAAACATCTGTCCAATGTTGCTGGTTATAATGCAGGTTCAGAAGAGTCTGACAGCTGTCCTGGTGCCCAGATGTTTCTGACATTAGTCTGGCTACTCTTATCACTACACCAAGCTGTATTTGTTCCTAACATGCCAGGGCCTCAGTTCTTGGGTCAGACCCAAGAGATGTTGAAAATAGTTAATGACTTCTAGGCGCCAGTTGGTGGTGGCGGGACATCCGTCAGATCAAGGACTTCAGCATCCCCACTGAACAATCGCAGTGAAGACTCACCGCCTCCTGCAGCCCTTTACCTGGCAGGCTGTTTTATTATTGCCACAATCACCAAGTCATGGCTTTGTGCTAATTTTCCTTTGCTGTAAATGGCTGCAAAGTAATGGTGTCAATTTTAATGAGGATCAAGCGAGTCTCCTAAAAGGACCTTGTACATAAAGATCGATCCCCTCACACTCGACAATGACCCGCTATTTTATTTCAGGACACAAGAGTGTCACTTAAAACAGTTTCGCAGCTTTTACACGGGAGTGCAGGAAGGGAGCGTCCAGTCTTGATGCTTCTACCAACATCTGAACCACAGACGGAGACAGAGACAGTGCATCAAGAGCCAGGCCTTCCGTTCACTGGCAACGGTCTCTAGTTTTCTGTGAAGTACAGCAGTAACTGAGACCCTGTTACCACACAGCACAGTACAGCATTTGGGCTCCAGGGCCACCAGGAGTTTGTTGCCTACGCCTGAATCTTTTCTGTTTCCACTTGCCAAGATGTTCAGAATGACTGCCAACCCTGTAAGTCTCTATGAGGCTCTTCAGTTGACTCACTTCTCGTTTTATTAGAAGTTCTCCAAAGCACACTGAGGTTTTGGGGGGTGGAGGGGGGAAGAGAGAGGAGTTTCACACCTCCAACTTTACTGAAAATGTCTTATATTCCACTGACTTTTGACTATTTATAAAGAAGGCTCAAGACTTAGAAAAAAAAAAGAAGAAAATCACTGGATTTGTGCTTTAATGGATATTCCCAACCAGCATTGTGTCATCATTGGCCCGGGTTGAGCTGGGCGAGCTCCCAAACTTGTGACATAATCGGGCCTCTCTCTGCATTACTCCATACACTCCACACTCCCTCCGCATCACACCACTGAATCATATGCTCTTTTCAGCGGGACTGATTGCCAGGGGATTAACATTAGACAGCCCAGTTCCATTATTCAGCAGGTCCATTCAAACCCCAGCCCGAAACTCTGAGAGAGACTTCAGAGCTTTCACGGAGATGAGCTGCCAGAGAGCTCAAAGGGGAGGTGGGGCAGGGGGGCTTTTGAATGTTTAACACAACAACTCAAGCTAAAACCTGCTGTAAGCAAGACCCTGGGGCTACAGCGGCCCTGCCTTGACTCCTCAATTCTTGGAATGGCCCCAACCATGAATAATTTGTAGACCTGTGCTAGGCTACAATCCCAAAAGACTACTACAGAACAATTATATTTTTTTCTCCATAATAAATTACTTAATTTTAAACTTAAGTATTCAGAACTTTTAGCCCCAAATCTGGCATTCTTTAATGCAAGCAGTTTGTGTCAGATTTTGTCTGTGCAGCCTGAAGTAAATCCCAAGTCATGTGCTCTTTGATGAATGGATTTAGAGCCATTTGTGACAAAAGAAATCCTCTCACACGTCATTCCAGTGTCTCTGTGTGTGTGTGTGTTTACTAAAATATCTGAGTCTAGCATACCACAAATGTCTCTATAAGAAACAGGACCAGAGTCAGGCCTGATGACGCAGGCCTTAAGAGGAGCTACCACTCAGGACGCTGAGGCAGAAAGAAGATCAAAACATTGACCTGCCTGGGCAACTTAACAAGATCTCATCTCAACTGATAATATACATATTTTCAAAAATGCCTGGAAGATGGTTCAATGATAGAGTAGTTGCCTAATTTCAGCCCTCAGTATTTGAGGATGGGAAAGTGGGGGACACAAACCAGGTATAGGAGCAGATGGACCAGGAGTGTTCAAGATCATCCTCAACTACCACAAGTTCAAGGCTAGCCTGGACGACATAAGACTCCATCTCAAACAAACAAACAAAAAAACAACAAAAACATAAAAATAAATAAAAAGTAAGAAATAAAAGAAGGCTCTGGTAATCTTTTATGAAGAGTTATAGGATAAATATTACACAGTGCCCTACCAAATTTTACACTAAGGCTCCTGAATAACTCATACTCCTGACATTGAATGTTTACACCCATATGTAAGTTAAAGACTGCATGCTATACTTTGAAAGGCAGTTTTGTGAGTGTAACCTCACTTAACCAGACAGTAAAATCAATATGACTTTCTGTTTAACTTTTAGTTAAACCTAAATCTTCAATTCAGTGTAGTTTGGTTAATCCTGTATTAAGGGAGGTTTTAATTGGTTCTTGGGTAATTCAAGAATTTGCAGAATCTTGCTTCAAATAGTTTATGTCTTATGAAAGAGACAGAAATATCGATAAGTAAGATAATACCTAGGGCCATGAATACGGAGGAAATGATGTAGCAGAGTCTGTGTTTACAGTGGGTGGATCCATCTGTGTCACCTTATCACCCATGAGAAATCAAAACGGATTGACTTCTCAGTCATCAGTCTGCACACATGAGAGTAACCCAAAGAAATAACCAAAGACAGAGAAGCTGAGTGTCACTCTGCCTGACAAATGAGAACAAAGAAAGCTCCTATAAGAAGAGATCCGAACCCACGATCCCTGTGACACAGAGGAGTCCTAGCTGCAGACTCATGTCAGTAACTGCCAGCAAGCACCATCGACTTCACAGAACCTAGAATCGCCTAGAAAACAAACCTTGGGGCAAGTTTGTGCAGGAGCTTCTAGATTAAGTTAATAAAGGCGGGAAGACCCACCCTAAAAGGGGGTACACCATTAAGTATACTGTACAAGAAGAGAAGAGTGAGCTGGGTGGTCATCTGTTTCCTGATCGCAGATACAATGTGACCAGGTGCCTTGCTCCTGACCCCACGCCTTGCCTACCATGATGGACTCAAAGTGGGAACCCAAATGTACCCTTCCTTCAGTAAGTTACTTTTGTTAAGCATTCTGTGCAACAACGAGCAAAGTAACTTATGTAGCAACCAATCAAATCTCTTCAGTAGTCACAACACAAACTCATGATAAACAGTCCCATTCTGGAACTACAGACTGTGTAGCCTTAAGATGGGAAATGAAAATGACCTACTTCTGTGTGCCCTATGACAAAAACATATTTGTGAGTCTCAGACATAGGTGGCTCTCTTTGCTCAGAGAAATATCTTCCAGGAATAGCCACTGAACTACCTAAGGATCATTTCTGACATTGACTTTTTTTCTTCCAGCTAGACTCAGGCTCAATCATTATACTGTTTCTTTACTCTTCAGGCCCTGTGGTAAGTTGCCCTTCTTTAAACAATGCTGCCTCTCTTTTAAAAACAAAATTTCCCAGGGCTGGAAAGGTGGCTCAGCAGCTAAGAGCACACATTCCTCTTCCAGAGGACCTGAGTTCCATTTCCAACATCCACAAGGGTATTACATAACTACCCAGAACTCTAGCTCCAGGAAATCCAGCACCCTCTTCTGTCCACTACAGGCACCTGCACTCACTTGCACATATCCACACAGACACACACTCACAAACATAATCAAAGTTTCCCTGCGCACACTAAGATACTAAGATTATTCAAAGTGATCTTCGCTTCCAGAATGAAATGTTTTATCCACATCCATTTGATAAATAATGATGCTTAGGATCCGAGATCTCCCCCAAGCCCATAAAACTTGGCTACCCAGGAAAGAGAACACAGTCACATGACAGATGAGACCTTCTCAGATGACATTTTATGGATACAAAAAGGAGACAAGCCAATTCTCCTACATGTGAGGAAAAAAAACCTCACTGTCATGGTTTTAAAGGAGTCAAGGCAAAAGGCAAACTCACCAACAACATCAAGGTGGTAGGTGTGGTTGATGGACCCGTATTCATTCTCCACCAGGCAGGTGTAATTGCCTTTGTCTGATGGGACCACACTTTCCATAATAAGGCTCCAGTGCTGGTTTCGTACCTGAAAGAGTCAAAGGAAAGATGGTTCTTTATCCCAGACTAAGCATCAGATACAAGCAGTATGAATGAAATTGGCTGGGTCCGAGTTGAGCTCATGAACAGAACATGTTCAGCATGCACACGGCCTGATTTCAATACCCAGGAAGTTGGCTGAAGCAGAGAATGGAGAGGATTTGTAAACTGCCCTACAATTTATATTCAGAAAGCTTTCCCTAGAACAGCCTGACAGACTGGTATTCAGGAGCCTGTAAACGTGTGTCCTTGCCTTGGATTTGAGGTTCCATTAGGAGAACCTACATGGCCAAGAGGTTCAATGGGTACACCTCACGATGTCATACCTCACTGGTAGGTGACCATCCTCCTACCAGGAGCCTGCAGTCCCCAGAGCACAACAGAATCACCTAGAGACAACACTGGTGATCAGTGGCTGTATGCCATGCCTTCTGCCTTAGCTAATTTAATTCCCTCAAGAAGCCATTGGGTCAGATCTATTATTGTTCCCAGGGCTGTTTGTTTCATTCTCTGGGCCCCCAGATAGGTGGACAGTATGCCTCCACTGGGACCATGGGTCTTCCCCTCCCCCTCCCTGATGGGAAGATAAATAAATGGCACATGTTCCTGGTATTCCCAGAATTCCAGACATGGGACCAAGGACTCCAAGTTGCTTATCTGTTTGTTTGTAAATGTCTTGAGAATTTCCAAAGATAAGAAGCACACATAAAACTAAGCTATTAGGACTCCCACCCACAGCCTGTCAGCTCACATGAGGTTCTAACGCTCTCATCTTGTGAGAACCTAAACTAGGCAGTGGGGAAAAGCACTTCATAGTCATGCCCTTCTAAGAACAGAGGGCGGGGCAGCTGTCCCAGGATGCACCTGTGAATGAGAGCAATGGTATGTCATGGCTGTAACTGCTGAGTGAAGCTTCTGCTACTGAGCTCAAAGCCAAGATCACTATTCTCCACTAGGATATCACATGGTACCACTGGGGTGAGGGCTGGATCCCTCTTAACAGCACAAGCAGAGGGTTAGAAATGAGGTGGGGAAGTTGCCTTGCTTAGATGCCACTGACCCCAACCCTTGCACAACCATGGAGTTGCCTCAGAGTCCAGCACAGGAAGGTGATAAAGGAACACTGACTCACAAGCCAGATAGGTGGGGAGAAGGAATGAATCTGAGGGCTTCAGACTGGTGACAGAGAAGGTCTGTGTTCTACTCAAACGACTCACATTGGTCCCCTTGCAGAACCAGCAAGACTGCCTGAGAGAAAGCCAGGTGCCCCCTTATCAGGTAAAAAGCTCCCTACATCATTCGATATGAGAGTCTTGATTGGGGAAGCCATGCCAAGTCCATAGTCTTATGGGAACCTATCAAATTCCAGTCCCAGGGTGCTACTTGGAGATGTCACTCTGAGGGATGAAGGGACTGGCTGGAGCTTCTATAGAACTCAAGGCAGATGGGGACACACGGGGACCCTCTGTGTCCCAGGCTTTCTGAATGATCAGAACTGGTTCTCTCCCTGCCAGTCACTTGGAAGGTAGTTTAGGGATGCAGCCACAGGCTCCAGAGTCCACGCTTCATAATCCAGCCCTGAGCCCTGCTGTAAATATTCAGTTCTTTGAGCCCCCGCTCAAATGTCATGCCTGAGAGCCTTTAATCAGGGCAGCGCCTCACTCTGGACCCCATCCAAACTGTCAATGTCTTTCTTGTGCCTGGATTCAGACCCTGGCACACGGCATATTCCAAATGGATTTGCCCACAAACTGCTAAGAGAGGTGACGCTGGCTACCCAAGACATCAGATCTTGGCTTGGGGCAACACAGCCCGGCAGCTGCCTTTTTGGATACCATCCCCACACCCCCTCTCAGAGCACATGATCAGCCAAGTGTTTCCTTGGGTCTATGGCATTCTAAGAAAGAACCCCGGATATTAACTTCTTAGAGACACGCTACAAATATCAGTAAGTTAACATGGATAAAATGTTTTTGCAAAAAGAAACACATATACCAAAGTGGGTATTTCCACCCTTTCTAGAACCCTGTTACTCAGTATTTCAAGCTTTCTAGAATCTTGTGACTCCATCAATAACTTTCCACATGCAGTGACATTCATATTTTCTCCCTAACACCTCTGCTCCCAATTGAATTCCTTGACATATCACGAGACCCAAATATTAAAGATAAGGCATTTTCCAAGGAATACTCTTAGAAACTAAACTGCCAACAGTGGGACCTCCTGGATACTTCTGTAGAGGAACGCCCGCCTACTGTCCATTAGCAACTGCTTAAACAACTGTAGTAGTAACTCTGTAAGAAATAACAACCATAGGCACTGGGTTTGGAAATTTATTAAATCAGTGTTTGCACACCAAGCTTCTGTGTGACCTGAAGCGGACATCCATGCAGGAGCAGACACCCTTGCAGAAAGCACATGACATGCACTGTGCCCATTAGTGTCCTCTGAGTGTCTCCGAGCCGCAGGGCCATGATTACTTTGTCATTCCGGTCAAATGCATGTACACTGTTTTTGTACATGGAATATAACTACCTCCCCCAAATCTAAGAAGCTGTTCGCCCTCATTAGCAATCAAGGGAATGCAAATTAAAACAATAATGAGATACTTGTTCAGCAGCTGATTAACAAAAATGAGGAAGACTGGTGTCACTTTAGAACACAGTAAGTGAATAAATGGGAACACAGACACCAAAGGGGAACAGTGACAAAAAAACCAGAGAAACCAGTCTGAGGAATAAGGTGGGGGCACCCATTAAAACTAATGACACCTTTGCTTGTTGTCGCTGTTGTTTAACTGTGTAATGCTACTTCTGGGTATCTTGTCCACAGAAAATAACCAGTCAAGCCCATGGGCAAGTTTGAGATTCAGTGAGAGACCTTGTCTCACAAAATAAGATGGAAAGTAATTGAGGAAGAAACTTGATGTCAGCCTTTGGCATCCAAGCACATGTGTGTACAGAGAAATAGATAGACACACGATCTGAAAGAGAATGTCTCCTCAGCTGTCTTCTGGGTCCTAAATCCTGCTCTGGGGTATGTTTCTCTTCTGGGTCTCTCTAGCTGACCAAGAACAAAAGGCCAGGGACAGGAGGAGCCCTGCACCAAGCAACATTCCCGTAACTCACTCGTTATTTTCATTCCTGCCCACAGCCAAATTTGTGTGGAATTCATCGTTATTTTCCAGCTGCCAAGGAACAGAACTGGCGAGCAGAGTTCTAAAACTATGTTCACCAAGGTCTTTCTTGAAATAACATTTCAGTATTGAAACAAAGCAGACTGAAGCTAAGCCCCTGAGCTCTTTAACTTGGAGCACAAAAAGGCAGATTTCACAAATGTTCCACACCCCACCCAATAGAAGACAGAAGGCGGCCCAGACAGGGTTTTTTGTTTTTGTTTTTTGTGGGTTTTGGAGGTTTTTGTTGTTGTTGTTGTTTTGTTTTGTTTTTGTTTTTTCCAGACTCCTGCAATCCCAAACCTCTCTAAATACCTTTGAAAGCCTTGGCTGTGTTCAAGTAACAACAGGGAATAAAGATTTAACTTAATGCAGAATCAAAACATATCACCAAAAAGTCAAAGGTCAAAGGCCCCAACTGTCACCTGGATGTTTGGCTTCCTCATTGCAAAACAACAAAATATTCAAAGATTTCCAAATCCCCAGGTGTTCGCTAACAAGTAGAATAAACATCCAGAAGACTCCTCAGCCAGGAGGTATCCATGTGACCACAGATGCCCTGTGACTTCCCAGCAATAAAAATCCCTGTAGTCCGGGCTTCAGAAAGGTAATCTATAAACACATCCGTGGTTGAGAAGATACCTGAAATCTCACTATTCCATCCCAGAGCCCCACTTCCAGGAGGCTCCTAGGGGTGCCCAACCACCACTTCTGAATGCACCTGTATACAAGTCTCACACGTGTGTGGAGGGCCTGGCATTTAGCTGCCTGTCTTCACCCCAAATGTGAAGATAAACACTCGTTAATGCTTAACCGGCATCGATGGGTAGCAGTTTGCTTTGCAGTGGGGTTGTCCAGAGAATTGTACCATGAGACCTTCTACTGCAATGGTTCTCAACCTGTGGGTCGTGACTTCTTTGGGGGTCAAACAACCCTTTCACAGGGGTCACCTAAGACCATTTGCTATGATTCGCAGCAGTAGCACACTTAGTTATGACATAGCAAGGAAAATAATCTTATGGTTGGGGGTCGTCACAACATGAGGAACTGTATTAAAGCGTTGCCCCTTTAGGAGGGTTGAGAGCCACTGATCTCCAACCACAGGCGGAAACTGAATCTCTTCACTCAGATCAGTAAACAAGCCCTGACTCTCTGCAGAGGAGGTGTGTCTTACACCACAAAAATGCAAGCTTCGGGCAATGAAGGGGCTAACAAACTGGGCAGCACTAGGGTGTTCAACACCTTCTGGACTCAGCTCTTTAACAATACTGACCTTCAAGAACTACCCTATGACCCAGCAGTCCCACTAACTATGTGCCCCAAGGGCCTGAAGGTCAGGGCTCAGACACGGTCACATAAACTACAACAAAAGGTGCTGGGCACAGCCATTGGGTGGGATACTGACCAATCATAAAAATAAATTAAGTTTTGATTCATAAGGTAAAATAGATGGATTCAGTAAAATAAGCTGGACACACAAAAGGTGAACATCCTACAATCACATTTACAGGAGGTACTAAGAAAAAGCAAATTTAAAGACAAAAAAAATAGACTTGAGAACCCTCAAGTGCTGGGGGAGGGGTCATTTCTAAATGGGTGCAGACATTTTATTTGGAGTAACAAAAAAGGTTTTGGAGGTTAAAAAATAGTGATCAAAGAAGATGGTATTCTAGAACAGGTTTTGGTAAGTTTATTTTGATGTTTTTTTAAGTTTCATAAACCAGAGAGGTGACAGAAGTTGAAAGAACAAATGAATACCACTCACACACACACACACACACACACACACACACACACACACACACACAACTGAGGTGCAGAATGCCAAATATTTCTACCTGTCTTTTACACTAAAAGGAATCTGAGCCCCTTTTTTAAAGATTTAATTATTTTTATTTTTTAATCCTGTGTTCTATGTGAGAAAGGTAGCATAAACAGATGCAGGTGCCCTCAGAGGCACCAGATCTCTGGGTGCTGAGAACAGAACCCACATCCTCTGCTTGACCAATACATGTGTTTCACCACGGGGCAATCCCTCCATCCCTCCATCCCTCCATCCCTCCATCCCTCCAGCTCAAGTTTTGGTCCCACTTCTTAATTCTCTGATGTCAAATGGTTTTGTGTTTCCCCTTCAGTGGCCTCATGCACAAGTCATTCCAAAGCATGCTGGGATGTGGTGGCCAAGGGCCACAAAACCATAAACAAGTCAGAAGAGCTTGAGGGACTGGCCTGGCCACCAAAGCCCCGTGTGGGCTCCAGAATGACAGGTTTATGAAGAAACAAGAAAAGTCACACAAATAACCAATGATCCTTTATGGAAACTTCCAGGTCTCTGGCTTTCTGGAAAAACATACCACGGAAAACTTGACACCTTGCTTCATTAAGAGGCAAACAGACAGAAATCAGAGGAGTTGGTTGGGGTTGGGGCTTGGCAGGCCCTTTCTGTGGCGTTTGAGTTGGGTAAGTCTCTTCAATTAGGTATCTGTCTTATGACATGGAATTGCCTCCAAGACCGTAGCCTGAGTGTGATTCCTAGGACCCATCTGGTGAAGGAAGAAAACCAACTCCCTCCCATAGGTTGTCCTCTGGCCTCCATAAAATCTCACACACACACACACACACACACACACACACACACACACACACACAAAACCAAATAAAGTAAGCTTTTTTTGTGGTTTTTTTTTTAAGTAGGTCTCTCCTTTCTGGTGTTGAGACACACAAAACTACAGCCTGTATACAGCACCTCAGGTCAAATGTTTGCAGGTACATTTTCTTCATTTTCTTTAGGAGTTCACTTAGCAGTGAAGAAAATATCAAAAGGAGAACTCCACACAGAGACCAAGATACCTAACCTTGTACCATGAGGGCCCAGAGGAAGCTTACAAACCTTCACAACCTAGGAGCCCTGGGAGGGTTTAATGCATCTTCAGCAAGAATTATGCTTTAGGGAACATGTTTGCCAAGCTGAAAGCTAGGACGTTCCTAATTCCCAGAAAGTCCTGGGGCTCTGCAGAATTTCTAAATTTCCAGTATCACCATGATGAATGTCCTATCAGGGTCAACTTTATTGCCCTGATGTGAAAATCTCTATTGCACAATCATTTGCATTCAACAGGTCACCTCAGGGGTCACCAGGCCACAGCCTCTTTCTGCATGCACCAGGGAAAGATCAGGCAAGCACCAAGGCCGGGGCCATGCATTCCAAAGGCCGACTCACCCTTCACCCTGCCCACCCTCTTTCCTTTATTTTCTGGGGAGTGGACATATGTAAGTATTTGTTTCTGTGTGCGTGTGAGTGGAGGCCAGAGATCAAATTTGGGTATCTCCCTCTCTACCTTATTTTTTGAGACAGGATCTCTCACCAAACCTGACTTGGCAAGACAAGCTGACCATTGAACTCCAGTCCTGGGACCACAGGCACATACTGTGACATCTGCCCTTTTTTATTTTAAAAAATGGGTCCTAGTCTTGAACTCGGATCCTCATGTTTGCACAGCAAGCACTTTACCAACTGAGCCATCTCTCTAGCCTTCATTTCTTTTTTTTTTAATTATTTATTTTATTTTATTTTTTTTAATTTACATTCCAAATCATTTCCCCTTTCCCGTTTCCTCCCTCCCCGAAAGTCCCATAAGCCCCCTTCCCTCCCTCTTTTCTCCATTCAACCCCCTCTCGTTACTCTGTCCTGGCGTTCCCCTACATCCAGTCATTTCTTAAGCATCAAAATGTCCTTTAGAGTTAGAATTTTACCCCTATTCATCCAAATTCCTTTCTCCTTCCCTCTAGAAACATCTCAACCAAAAAAACTCCCAGGGTCGGTGGGAGGGTTGGGGAGATGTGGTTAAGAACATTAGCTGCTCTTGCAGAAGACCCAGCACCCACATGGTGGCTCACAACTGCAATTCCAGGTCCAGGGTTCTAACGCCTTCTTCTGACCTCTGAGGGCACCAGGCACACATGTGTGTACAAATATACATGCAGGTGACACTCATATACATAAAACAAACACATATATCTTAAAAAAAAAAACAGCCTGGCCATGTGTCCTCATAGGCTACAGCCATCTTCAGGGGTGGGGGGTGTCCTCCTGGGTGCTCTTAATTAGCACAACGTTGTCACAGGTAATTAAAGCTACCTGCACCTGTTAAAAATCAAGGGCATTCCCTCATTAAGCCTTGTGTCTAACAGCTCCGAAATCGTAATCACTCATTCACATTTGCAAAATGTTCTTATCCATAATAATGATGTACGGCCCATTTATTTTAAGACCAGGAGTCTCTAGAGACTCACAGGCTCACTGGGTACCTGCTTAAGAGTTGTATGCCTGAGCAGAATTAGTTAACTACCAGGGTCCTGACCGCCATTCTCACAGTAAAGCAGTACATAAGCAAATTGTTGAAAGTGCATTGATTCTGAGTTTCCCTGCAAGCTGGAGTGGTACACCAGTCTGGGGGGCCAGAGTTTAAGTGGTGTGACCCTCCTTTTCTAGGCTGCAATACCTAATGAAATCTTTGTCTATTTGTTATTTTTACTTATTTTAGAGTCTACCTTCCAATACCACTGTCTAAGGACTCAACTAGGAAGAGCAGGGCCTGCTTCTAACAACATGAAGAAATTGCAGTAGAGGACTGAAGAGTTCCCACGTCTGAGGTCCAGCAGACCTGCCCTTCTTTGCTCCTACACTCAACTTCCCCAACCTAGACAAAGACTTACAGGCTTTTCCCCATCTTCTTCTGGGTTTGGGCCTCAACATGTTCATTTTTAAAGGTTAAAACCAAGGGGCAAAAAATTACTACAGAAGCAAATAATCCTTTAAAGATGAACGCCTGCCAGCCGGTCCCAAGCATCCGACAGGTGGGAGGAAGCTCACACACGTTCGGCAGGGTGGCACGGGGGCTGGGTACCACAGTGCCAGGTTAAACACAGGGAGAGACGACTCTTCCACACACCCCAAGGCTGCCTCCAAGAACACCTCTCTCCCACCTGGCTTTTAGAAACTGGGCAGTGGTGCCTTTTATTTGCCCACACTGGCAGCTTCTAAGATGGGTCTTAGTGACACTCTTGGCATGCCTGCCCTTGGCTTGGATCCTCCCTGGGGACCTGTTTAATTAAAGGGACGAGGGAAAGAGCTGGAAGCAGCTCCCACAACGAGGTCACAGAAGCTGGGAGGTACTTGTTCTTCCGACCTCTCTCCTCTGTCTGCTCACCCTGGAGATGACAGCTGTTTCGATGTCACCGACTCTGTTCTGGCCCATGTGGCAAGAAGCATGAGAGTGAGTCCTAATGGCAAATGAACACTTCCTTCCCCCAGAGAATCCTTTAAGGGAGAACCCAGCCCTAACTAAAGCCTTGGCATAGTACTGGGAGAAACCTGGAGGAAAGACCCCACTAGGCTGTGCTTGAGTTTGCAGCAAAACTGTGAGGCGCTGACCGTAAAGCCACAACCTGAAGCAACTTGTTACATAGCAACTGACACTTCACCAGTTTCAAATGCCCAGGAACACAGTCCATTAATTCCTCTTCACGTGCAAAATTCTTAAAATAATTCTAGCCATACTAATTTGAAAATTCTATCTCTTTCTTTCAAACAAAGCCAAACTGAAACCACCACCACCACTGTAACAACAACTTTCCAACTAATCCCCAAAGAGATCTGCCTGCCTCTACTTCCTGAGGTCTCACACTGAAGGCATGTGCCACCAGGCCTGGCTATCCCTGGTTCTTCTCTATTCTCCCATTGTATTGAGACCACACTTCCTTACGTGCCCATCGGACACAACATGTGCTTGTGACGTCATCCTTATCTTTATCTAACTGCTAGCTCTCAAGTTGGCTTCCCTGCCATGCCAGGTCCCCTCTGACTCGAGGCCACATCTAGTTCGGCTTGCTTAGCTTTTCGGCAGTGTCCTATATAAGGATACTTAATCAATGATGCTGAACGGATGATCGAAAGCATAAGGAACACCCCTAGGGATATTCAATCAATGACACTGAGTGAAGAAGCAAAATCATACTTAGAATCACAGGAAGCCATTGCAGGATGTCACAGAGATGCTGTCACCCAGCCCTTTAGTGAGGGATGAGACTAAATTTTAGGCCGTTCTCTGATGGGCCCTTGGGCATCTTTGGTGATGGAGAATCAGGGGCTGCTTCTGTCATTGTTCAGTGTCTCCCCTGGTTAACTAAAACTAGTTTACACTCCTCCCCTCCTCTGATCTAAGCTAGTCACTCTTAACTACAATTCTACCCTCACAGGCTGGCTGCACCAGTTCAAGTTTTACAGGCCATAAAGCATATAGAAAACAGACCCTCAACTTTCGACCCCCTGGTTATTAAACTCTCCTCATGTAAAGAAGAATGCAAATGGGGACTAACTTTAAAATTACAGGGGCGTCCGGGGTGATCTTTTAAACATATCAGACAGTGACGTGATCAATTACAATAATTATGTCTTTATAAAAACACATATTCCCTCTGGTCCTGCCAACTCCAGAGGACTTTAAAAAAATAAACATTTGGAAATACAGGGCTTTAGAAGCTCAGTCCTACCTTATAGCCTCCGATGCGATGCTCCTGCTTAAACTCCTTCCCATTTTTTAACCACCTCATTGTGGGTGTTGGATTCCCCCCAGCTGGACAGCGGAACTTCACAGTGTTGGCGGCAGGGACTGCATGGAGCCGCTTCTCCATCTTCTCTGTGTTGGTCCAGTATGGTGCTCCTGAGTCAGAAGACAATGAAATACACGTATACATGAGGAACAGCCTCATCAACTCAACGAAGGTAGAACCGCTTTGCTGTACAGGAAAGGATCTGATTTTCTTTTGACTCTTTGGATAATATTTATGTTAGGAAAATATTTTCAGAAGTCTGGTCCAGCTGGCCTAGCAGAAGGTCCCCAGAGGGGCTGCTTATTGGGTTATGCCTATTAACAGGGAAAAAAAAAATCATGAGAAGCACCTTCTCTCTTGCTCCTGTCTGGTGCCAAAAAAATAATTCCATGTCAAATCATGCTTTAAAATGCTACTTTATATTCACAGAAACAGTCCATGTAATAACAAGGGCTCAGTCCTCCAAAAATACATCATTTTAGATCACCGTGCCTATTAAATGGTCAAATATACACATTGTAAAAATAAACTGTCCTCGGGGACCATATCAATTTACAGATCAGAACTTTCTTTCTGTGTGGGCATGGGTAGAGGGGTGTTCATGTGTGTTCGGGTGCATGTGCATGTGTGTGAGGTCAGAGGTCAACCTCAGGTGCCCGTTCCTCAAGTGTCAAAATAATAAATACGTTACTTTTTTAGACAGGGTCTCTCAGTGGTCTGGAATGTCCCGGTAAGTGAGGCTGGCCCGCCACTGAGCTCCCAGGGACCTGTATGCTTCCATTTCCCCAGCGCTGGGATTACAAGCATATGCCATGATATATCAGGTTTTTTCTAATGGGTTCTGGGGATCAAACTCAGGTCCTCATACTTACAGAGTAAGTACTTCAACCCACTGACTAACTTTACTGGCCTTTAAACCAGCCCCGAGAAGTCCTATACATGGCAATTGACAATGATAGCATAAGTACTCATCTTAGCATGGTAAAATGATCCAGGGAGCCATCATTAATTTCCTAGTCCCTTATATGATAAATCAAAATACTGTATTGTTAAGTCTACCTTAATTTTTTTTAATGAAAGAGAACTTTTTCCTTTGCAGTGGTGGTTATAAGCACTATAATCCTAAGTTTATTAAGTGGCAACTACTCAAATGCTAAGTCCCCTAAATGGCCCTCACAGTCACAGGTACAGTGAGTTATTAAGCCCAGAAAAGGAGGTAGATCTTTCCATGACCAAGTAACAAGCACAGTGCATCTTATATACGGGTGCCGTAGACTCCGTCCAGAATGCCGCCAGAAATTCCTCCCGCCTGGACGTATGGCTCGAGGCTGCTAGTGACCCAGTGTTTGTCTGCCAAGCACTGTTCTAAGAGCTTGTACATGCTTAGCGTGTACGGAACTCCTCACAACATCCCAACGGTAATCCCAAGGGAGCTATCACCATCCCTGCTGCAGGTCGAGGAAACTGAGATAAGACATTACTTGCCAATAGTCACAGCACCAAGAGACATTTAACCAAGATCAGCCTGATGCCCAAATCCCAGTCCTTATCCCAGTCTTCCTTGCTAATACAGACCAGGTTCACCATGAAGTCAAACCTGCTAGGCCACCTTCTAGACACTAAACTAGAATCTGAGATAGTCAGTTAGGGTGAACACTTTAACCTTCGGTCCTGTCCAGAACTTCCACAGGAATATTGGGCAACAATTACACTGTTCACATGATGAGAGTCAGCAGGAGCCGCACACACTCCACAAACCAGAGGGAGCATGTGGGGGTGGGGAGGGGGATATGTCTACCTGAAGAACAGCCAAGCTCTCCTGCTACAATCACTTTCTGGAATAACTGCACCTATCCCTTGCTCTTGACACCTGCTACAAGAGGCAGAGCTGAGATTTCCTATCAAGAGCACACTGCATCTTCTTCACACTAATGCATTCCCAATTGTTAAGGTGGTGGGAGCCACAGTTTCTCACCCATTTGGAGAAGAGGGAAAGCGGGAGAGGGAGGGGAGAGGAGAGGGAGGGCAGGGAGAGGATGAGAGAGAGTCAAAGAAAGAAGAAAAGAGGCTGTACAATTTCATATCAATCCAGTTGCATTTGTGGTATGCACCTATGATATGCATCAATGAGAGGACCTTGTAGCCCGGGTACTGAATGCTTATAAACACATCTATTCTTTTGAAAGTTCACCAGCGGGGACTACTGGACTCCCACTTATCACAAGACCCCAAGGACCTGGCATACCCTGAAACAATTTCAATCATCTTCCATTTTAAAAGCTTCCACTTAGAAAAATCCATCCAAAGCCACTGAAAGCAGCCATTGAGATCCCCAAATAAATAATGAGCTTTGTCCCTACACAAAGACTTTAACAAATCAGGCCTAAATGGAAAGCACACCTCGTGCTGTCAGGTGTCTGGACTCATGTCATTTGTTTAAGTAAACACAATGATCTATTCACATGAACTAGCTAAATATTAATGCAGTCACTCTTTCAGATAGCATCAATTACTGCTGGGCTGAGCTCTGGAATGCCATTTTTTTTTAACATAAAAGAAACCAACAAATAGGTGCTTACAAACTATTAGGCATGATTTTCATGTTCTCTGAGATCAAAAAGTAGGGGTTGGCCTCAGGAACTAGGAATGTTCTTTTCCACTCTAAGCCATCAACAAGGCTGCACCACCACAGGGGTCTGCCCTCCCCCCCCAAGCTGCATTCAATGCACTGTCCTGACTTGTGGCTATAGCACACTGTCAACCTATGCCTTCGTCCTGGTAGCCAAAGAAGGACTTAGAGAATAGGGCAAAAGAATGCTTCAGGGATTTCTAGCAGGTAGTTGCCTCCCTGGAGTAGAACTGTATCTAGGAAATCTGCTCACACAAAACAGACACTGGCCACACACCACAGTGGGCATGGATGGCTTCCTGCCTCAGTCACAGAGACCCAAGGTGGGTGGGGGCACGATGAAATCCAATCACAACAAGTGTGTAGCTGGAACTGAATTTCACAACAGTCCCCCAGGAGCTGAAAGGTCATTGAGCTAACTTGTTCAAGAAAGATACCTGTGCGCCAGGGAAGGATCATCCCAACATTCTACTGAGGCGCTCCTGACTTTCTGGCCGGTGTCACTCTATTGAGAGCTACATCAGGACAAAGGCCTTTACAACCAAACCTCCCTTTAAGATGGCAAGTGTGCATATTTTTTTATTTAAACACTAAACATGATGCTTGAAGAAGAGATGAAACTGTTTTATTATTTATAACAATAACATTATTTTTATTTTATCGCTCTCCCTGATATGAACTTAAAGGAGCTACACGATCCAGAAAAAGAATATTCCTCCTGTCCTTTCATACAGTCTTGTTATGTAGCTCAGGCTAGCCTCAAACTCAAGATCCTGCCTCGTCCTCCCGAGGGCTGCAAATGCAGGTCTAATTCTCAGGACTTTCTGCAGACTCTTCCTACTTCCTGCCATTTCCAAAGTAACCAAATGTCCGGAAACCAAATAACTAGAATATTCAACCAGAGAAACAAGAAGCAGGCATCTTGGAGAAAGCAAGGCAGCCTCTATCTATCCTTCCAAAGCTTGGGAGCATTTCAGACATTCCATGGAGCAGGAGCTGCTGCACCAGGGTAAAAACCTGCAGAAGCAGACAATCCTGATACCTAGCAGATGGTCACACAAGGTTGTTCAACAACCTTACTGGAAATGAATCTGCAAGCCAGGAGCACACGAGGCTGTCTGAAATCAGGGACAGGAGCAGCTGCTTTCTCTCCCTCCCTCGGCATCATCATAGGAATACACAGGACACACACCAAGTCACGTGACTGGTCAGAACGGACTTCGGAATAGACCTCCGAAGGCACCGAAGGTGAAGCACACCAAGTCACCTGTGAGTGAACGAGCAGACTTCCCTTTGGCTCGCACAGCCATCTCTCTCCCATGGCATACGCAGCGAAAGAAAGAATCCCATTAGTCACAAAATACTAACAAGCAAATAAAAAAAAAAAAAACACAGAGATGCAACATAAGAAGTAATTAAAATCCCTCATCACAGAGATGCCACCAACCTCCTTAGAGCCATTCACCTCCGTACCAGCACCAATCACCACGCGGAGGTCAGCCCAGGCAGCCTTTCACTCTGTTAATGCAACTGAATACAGAGTGACCCTAACTCTACTCAGAGCTCCCCTCAAGCACCCCATGGCCATCCTTAACCACTCTGACCCACCATGGAGGTCCATCCACAGTGGGTGTCTGTCCTTCTTCAGCATGCCTGCTGATGGCCGCCAGCTAGCAAGCATAGAATGAAATAGGCCACAGCTTGAGTTGCAGCCAGCCTCTAAGGTAAAGCGAGAGGCTGGGCAAACCTTTACTCTAAACCAAGGAAGCTGTTCTGATAAGGTTCCAATATTCTTTCCAGGCTTCTGTGTGCTATGCAGGTATTGATTTTTGTCAACAAATGGTAGGACTACAGGGGTTTTTTGACCCTGCAATTTAAACTTAATGGTAAAACATAAGCTGCCGGGCCTGCCCCTGTAAAAACCCTTACACGGCCAAGTATTGACAGCTAAGGTTTACGGGCTTCTCTGTCCAGAACCAAAGCCCAAGCACAGCCCAGCATTTTAAAGGAAAAACAGAGGCTCATATTACAATGTTCCTCCATCTGGCTTGATGGCCGACAGGATCAATGTCACCCAGAGAGGTTAAGTGATTTGATCAAGGTCACGAAGCCAGCGGCCAGGCCAAGGCTAGCCCAGAGTCTCCAGCTCCCTTAGCAATGCTCTTTATCCACAGCAGGCTGCCCTGTGAACTCTCCCACAGTAATTAAGTCAAAAGTTCAAGATTTATGTGAGCCGGGGACGCTGATGACTGCCAACTGTATTTTTATTGATGCAGAATTTTTAAAGCGCACAGGCTGTTTCAGCTCTTAGATCAAGTCTCCCCGACTCCCTAAAGCCTCACTAAGGCCCCCTGCCTTAAGTCTATAATTAGGGTTTTTAAAAATATCACTAATCGGGACATCTGAATGCTGTGCCCCCTGATGTGTTTGTTTTGTTTTAAATGTCACTCTCCTTGCAATAGACCAACATTCATCTACTTCAGTTTGATATGAACCGAGAGAAACCAAATCTAGCAGTCAGACGGGAGTGTCACTTAAAAGGGAGTAGTGTCTTAGTCTTCTATTGCTGTGAAGAGACACCATGACTAATGCAGCTCTTATAAGAGAAAGCATTTAACTGAGGGCTGGCTCACAGTGTTAGAGGTCAGTCCATTATCATCATGGTGGGAAGAAGCGTGGCAGCACACGGGCAGACATGGTGCTGGAGAAGTAAATCGAAAGTTCTACATCCCGATCCATGTGCAACGAGAAAAAGACACGGCCAGGCGTGGGCTTTTGAAACCTCAAAGCCCACCTTGGTGACACACCTCTTCCAACAAGGCCACACCTCCTAATCCTTCTCAAACAGTGCCATTCCCTGGTGACTGAGTGTTCAAATACATGAGCCTTTGGGGAGCATTTTTATTCAAACCACCACAGCCTGGCTTCCAGAAATCTCTATCAAACAGCTCACTGACCGACCAGTGAGGTATTTAATCAGAAACACATGGTGGGCTTGGGGGGAGGGATCAACGGAGAGGGGAGAGGTGTGACATCACTCACAAGAGAAATGACTAGAGTCTCCTGGGAGGCTACCTCCAGAATGTTCTTTTGCAAGGTAAGGCATCTCAGCCAGCAACCGTGCAGCTGGCCAGGCGGGCTGAGAAGGAAGAGCTAGCTGTTCAAGGCTCACCTGCAGCACCTTCTGTGATAAGGCCCCCGAACAGACTTACTGATGAGGTTTCAGTTAGGAGGAATTTCCAGAACATTCGGCAGCCTACACACTTTTGTCTTTAAAAACAAACAAACAAACAAACAAACAAAAACCCCACAATCATCAGAACAGTGATGGTTCAGGACTGTTAACAGCAACCGGGGAACCAGTCAAAGGATCCGGGACCTCAGACCATATCCCTAGTTCCTCCTAGTCCTCCCCCAGGGACAAAAAGAAAAGAAGACTGCCTTTCTCTCTGATGTGGAGCACAAGGCGTTTGCAGGTCTCAACAGGGATGAAAACAAAATGAAAAATCCCTTGCCACTAGAAAGGACCACTCCAAGAACGGAATCTTGCCCTGCTGTCGAGCCCCTCCACTTAAGCAAGAGAGACAAACTTTGAGCCTAACATGATCTACCCAAGAACTAACTCTCAGAATCTTCAGAAAGCAATCACTTTAAACACAAGCTTGAGGAAATATTAAAAAAAAAAAAAGTGTCCACGAATCTGCTGCCAGGTAATCTATGGAGACACTTAAATTCTCAGAGAAAGCAAGAACTAGGTAAGCTACCTTTTCCATGCTGATGCACAAATGTAGAAACTTGTACGCCCTCAGTCTGGAAACATTGCAAAATCACAGCAATCACACGTTCAGTCCAGAGAAAACAAGTTAAATTGAGCTTAGGATGATGTCAGCGGATTCCTGAACTCAGGAGCTAGTGCCGGCAAGGTGTGAGGTCATTAGCTAGTCAGCCGCTAAAATGTGACCTAGGGACACGCTTCACACCTGTGATAGGAGGACTTGATTTAAAAGAGGACCGGAGCCCTGTCCATCCCGTCAGCCCATGCAGGAATGCAGGAGAAAATGCCTCCATAAGAACCCCACTGTGGGCAAGCCTGTAGGGTGTTTTGTTAATTAGTGGTTGATTGATGGGGGAAAGTCCCAGCCCATTGTGTGCGGTCCCACACACCTCCACCCCCTACCCCCAGGCTAGTGGTCCTGGTTCTATAAGAAAGCAGACTGAGCAAGCCATGGGGGAGCAAGCCAGTAAGCAGCACCCCTCCATGGCCTCTGCCTCAGCTCCTGCCCCTAGGATCCTGCCTTCACTACTGTTGATGACAAGCTCTTATATGGAACTGTGAGCCAGATAAACTCAGTCCTCCCCAACTTGCTTTTAGTCACGCTGTTTTATTACAGCAATAGTAACCCTAAGACGCTGATTGTAGGAGCGCTTTATCTCTTTCTACTGAGTAGGTTCCAGGAATAACTCGGGTCACCAGGCTTGGTGGCGGGCACCTTTCTACCCATTGAACCATCTTCTAGCCCTCTTAATTCTTGATTTGTCGCTTCTGTGCTTGCGCTTGGTCATTGTGCTTTCTATACACTACACGGGGCTGACCGCCTCTGCCTGCGCATCACAGAAGTTTGCCTTCCTACACTGACACATGACTATCAGGCAATCTGGCAGAGGAAATGTCCTAGATGGCATTTTTCAAGCTAGAAGATACAAACTTAGCACATGAAGTGTCCCAAAAGGAAACAGGGAAACGGTGCTCACAAGCCCCAAGACCACCACAGTCCACCCCGCCTTAGGCAAATATTCAAGCCCACACCCCAAGTGGCATCTCCAGACAACAGAGGGACCAGGGACACCTGGTGTGGACACAAGGATGTTTCCAGGTGGCTGAACATGCAAGGAATTCAGAACTTCTGCACTTTCTCTAGCAATCAGGTCAGGTATTTGTCACCTGAGGTGGAAGGAGGAACAAAAACTAAAGTTCCAACAGTCACATCCCCTTCCCCACCTTGCCAAGTGTCCTGGCCCTGACATTCTTTGTCCGCACACACAAGCCACAGCTGCTTAATCTCAGCCGCCCCAGGCTGCACCTGTGAATCAGACCAGCCTAATCACGCTAACAGATGGCAGAGGCCAAGTAGCCAGCTAAGAACTGCTATCACTTTAATAGCATCTACTGTTTCACGGGCCCCTCCCTGCAGCAGTATCTCGCTGGTACAGCTAACACCAGCCCTTAATCACCACACAGCACCCATCTCGGGGACAGAGCTGGTGTCATTCGAGAGCTAATTACCCAAACCCGAGTTGCAAGGTGAAAGTGTAGTAACCTGTCTATGGAGTGGCACCCGTTACAGTATATTCTCCTGTCTGGCCTTTCTGCACAGATGCTGGGCAGTTAGACTTAGTCACAGCAGAAGCTCTGGAAGTCCGAATCGGGCAAAGTATGAGCCACCAAGAGATTGTTATCACTCGGCCTTGGTTGTTACATAATCCATACCTACTCTTACACAGCATGACATCACGTGGACTCCTGGTGATGTCATGGCAGCATACTTGACCCAGCACAGAACAGTTCCCAGGTGTGCCAGCAAAACCAAGTGGATAGAACCTGATATCTCAATCAATTGTCTCAATCAATTGTGGAGGCACCTACATGCAGCATCATTTGAGAACTATAAACAACCACACAAACATGTCATTCCATGCCTATGGGGACCTGGAATGCCCATGGGTACCAGGTTTCGAGTGGCAGGACATCCCCCTTTGCTCCCTGAGATAGGTTTCTGGCCATTATAACAAGACTTACTGCTTTCTGCATTAAGGGTTCCTGAAGGCAGAGCCTGGGCCAGCACCCAGCACCAGGGCCCTCCAGGGCCGGTGAGGTAGGGTTCCACCTCCTGCTTCAGGCAGAACCGACGAACGGTAACTATGAACGACACACTCTGCTAAGTCCTTGTGCTATCAGAGGACAGTAAGAACAGGAACAAGCCTTTGCAAGGCTGTCCCAACTCACAGTAGCACACACTTTCCCTTGCCTTCTTGATTCTTATGAACGTGGCTGGTAGTATGAGCCTGTTTAGAACAAATGTGTGTGTATGTGTGTGTGTGTGTGTGTGTGTGTGTGTGTACCCCTATCCCAGCAGTTCTCACACCTTCATATAAAATGAAACATAAACACACACTGATACAGACACATGGACAGATGGCAGACACACACATCCCACATCTCTAACTAGCTAGGTCTAAGGACAAGCTTAAGGAATGTGCATCTCTAGGGAGGTCCCAGGTGACGCTAACACTGCTGCTCCAGGTACACGTTGAAAACCACATTCCTAAGTGTTCGCTCTCCCTAGAGTAAAAATTGTATTAACTGAATTATTTCTCTTTATGCCCAAAGAGTTGAGAGACTCAGGACAAAGTCAAAAATTCAGCGGAGTGACAACATTCATCCCGGGACCTAACAACATTCTCCCCCTTAGCTATCACAGGCTAAGAGGTGGGGTACTTTCAATTAGTGATACAGGAACAACTGAACATTCAGAGGCAACAGAAAATAAATCTAGACACAGACCTTGCAAATTGATCACAACTGGGAAATAAACGTAAAGCACAAAACTATAAAATTCATATGGAGTGACAGGATCGCCCTTGGGTTTGCTCCTGACTTCAACACCAATGGCATGAGGGGACCCATGAGAGAACTGATAAGCAAGACTTCCTGTGAATTCAAAAATGCTTGTTTCAGACACTGCTGAAACAAAGGTATTCGCACACCAGGAGAGAGGATTTGAAAAGAGAAAGAGGACTGCTATCCAAAATACACAATGAGCTCTTGAAACTCAACAATAAGAAAACAAACAACCCAATTAAAAAATAAGCCAAAGTCTTTGTCAGGCGCTCGCCAAAGAGCACATGGGGATGGTAATCAGGCACATAGAAAGATGTTCCCCACCCTCTGTCATGGGCGGGGGGGGGGGGGAGATGCGTTCTAGAACCGCAAAAATCCATAGCACCAGCATCACAAAATGGCGCCAAGGACTCCGATCAAGGGGCATTCTCCTCCATGGACGGTGGCAATGCAGAACATTATGGCTGCTTTGAAGAGTGGTTTGGCAAGCTTCCAATAACTCTGAACTTACCACAGCATCTAACTGTCATGTTCCAAAGGGAAAAAGAGGAAATGTATAGCTAAACAAACCCACACCTTGTTTACGGCATCTCTCTACTTGTGACTGCCAAATCTAGGCAACAGCTAAGATATCTTTCAACGGGGGATGCATAAACCATGTATACATAAACCAGTGGGTGCTATTCAGTTCTAAGAAAAAATTAGCTAAAGTCTATGGAAGATTCAGAAAAAAATGTAATGCATAGCACTAGAGGGGAGACGCCAAATCTGAAAAGCCTACATGGTCTATAAATCTAACCTATGATATTTCTCAACAAGCAAAGTTACAGAAAGATTGTGGTGCCTCAGGGCTGGGGAGGAGTGTGGGTGTGAATAAGTGATTCTCAACAATGTTTAGGACAATAAGATTTATATAGTATCACAAAGATAGAGGCATGTCCTTATTCATTTCCATAAGCCCCAGGGCCTGCAGTGAACCCCAATGACCACAGGCTTTGGGCTTTAAGGCTGAGTCAATGTGGCCTCTTCAGTGGTCTCTCTCAAATGTTGTCAACAATGGGAGATGCTGCACTTGGGGCAGGGGAAAATACGTGATATTTTATTTAAGGAGTGTTTTATTATGGACTGGCAAGATGGCTTAGTGGTTAAGAGTCCTTGCTGCTCTGCATAGAAGAACAGAGTTCAAATCTCGACACCCACCTAAAGTAGCTTACAATTGCCCATATATTCGGTTCCTGGGGATGCAATGCACATATGCATAGACACACAGAGAGACAAATACATATGTA
The DNA here is from genome assembly GCA_036184795.1 of Tokudaia tokunoshimensis. Lineage (NCBI taxonomy): Eukaryota > Metazoa > Chordata > Mammalia > Rodentia > Muridae > Tokudaia > Tokudaia tokunoshimensis. Next base: position 106,140,672 of record BTHU01000001.1, read on the forward strand.
TAAATAAAATAAACCTTTTTTAAAAAAGAAGTATTTTATTTAAGAATAAAAATCTCTTAATTTTGCTGTGAGCTGTTCTAATTGTAACTGCTTTCTTTCCGATCCTCGTGCTCCACCTCTGGGGTCCTGAGACTACAGGCATGTGCCACCATGCTCAACTGAGGAAGTGTTGGGGGTTGAAAGCAGGGCTCTGGGCATGCTAGGTAAGCACTTTTACCAATCAAGGTACATCACCATAGGCGCATCTTAATAACTAAATGCTATTATTTATGACTCATTTAAATTTACTTATGACAAAAAATATAATTTCACAATAACACTGAATATACAAAGTTAAAAAAAACAAACAAACAAAAACAGTTACCAATACAGCTTCTCTCTAGAACAGTCCAGCCCTACCTAAAGAACATAACTAATTCTACGTTTTGCTTCTTTTTGGAACAAACGCTCACAAGCACTCAAGTCTTCGCACATACTGTCCTTTAATACCTCCAACTTCCCAGAAGACACTGCTGCCACTCCATCTGAGGCACAGATAGCAAATGAGCAACTGAGAACTAGTGAATCAAGACTGGAACTTAGGCTGCCAGCTCCCAGCAACCAGCCGTGTCTTACCCAGCAAGTCAGCAACGTCAAGAGTGAGTGCCTGGTGCCCACTGCCTTAAAACACACCCACGCCAGCATTGCCGGGCAGTGGTGGCACATGCCTTTAATCCCAGCACTTGGGAGGCAGAGGCAGGCAGATTTCTGAGTTCGAGGCCAGCCTGGTCTACAGAGTGAGTTCCAGGACAGCCAGGGCTACACAGAAAACCCCTGACTTGAAAAAACAAAACAAAACAAAACAAACAAAAAACAAACAAACAAAAACACGCCGGCATTCACTCCCTTTCTCAGCAACATCCTCAAAGTAAGACATACTTCCTGCCCTCAGCGAGAGGCAATATTACAAAGGCGAGGGTCTCTAAGCCCCCAAAAACTTGTATTCTAGAACAGATAATTCTTTGCTAAGCTATACGCTGAGTATAAGGAACATCTCTGGCCTCCAACCACAAACCTCTACCAGCTCCCGTGAAGGATTTCCAATAATAGATTAGTCAACAAGGTGGCTCACACCTGTGGGTCCGGTACTCAAGAGGCCCGGAAGGATCACAGGACAATAGGGATTCAAGTCCAGCCTGAGCAACAAAGTTCACAACTTGTTTCCATAAATAAATAGATCAACAATAGTAATGAAATAATCCGGGGAGTAGTGGAAGGCAATCAACCCTAAGTCAGGAAAGGCATGACGGGAGTTATGAAGAAAACCAAGATGGTCACAGTTCTACTAGTGGTCTACCTATGAATATCAAGAGACCAAAGAAGACAGTCAAACCATGGACAGAAGTAGTGTTCATTTGGAAGAGAAAGCTGTTGACACAAGAACAGACAAGTGGCGAGACGGTGGACAGCAACACAGTTTATTCTCAAGTTGGAAAACAGGGACAGGAGACAGAGCGGGGAACAGTGAGGGCCAAGGGACACAGCACTGCGCATGGAGGAGTCGACAGGAGACAGGTGACAAGCAGGACTCCCCGTCACTCCTCTTGGGGACCTTCGGAGGTAGATTACTTACTCTGGTTGCTCCTGTTCTCACTGACAAAGTCTTCGGAGCTATCTGTGTCGTCCTCGTCATCTCCAGATGAGATGGCATCTGCATTCAAAAGAACATACGTGTGGATGCATTGGCAAAGGCAAAGGTCACTGTCACCTGCGGCCGAGTGAGCTCTCCAAGTGATCACCCTCCTCAGAGTGAGCTCAACCACCCAGGAGGAATGTCAGAGACCGGGCAGTGTCGGGAAGTGTCCCTCTGCCAGGAGTCAGTCTCAGCCTCGGGGTTTTCTGCTTTCTCGGTTTTTAAACCTCAAACAGTACTCAAGTCCCCAACAATTTTCTGAATGACTTATTTCTTTTTCTTTAATGTGCATTGGTGTTTTGCTTGCATATATTTCTGTGTGAGGGTGTCAGAGCCCTTGAAACTATAGTTAGAGACAGTTGTGAGCTGCCATGTGGGTGCTGGGAATTGAACCCAGGCCTTCTGGAAGAACAGCCAGTGCTCCAACCACTGAGCCATCTCTCCAGGCCCACCTCTGACAAATTTTGTTTATGTAATAGCCAAAGTTGGATTTGTTTCCCCTTTTTAGCATTTGGGGTTCCCTTCAAGATAGAAATGACTCCCTAACAAGACAGTTTCCTGTGTGGGCCTTCTGACTGCTAACTAACTTTCTGAAGGTAGAATTCCCAACTTGGCCACAAAGGAGGCTTGGTGCTACCCATCCCTTCACTATATGGAAGGAAATAACAAGGAGAGAGGCTAGGGAGTTTAATAAAGGAACTAAACTCTGGCTCCCTGCATTTCAAGACTATACTGTAAGCGTCAAGAATGCTGGGCAGTGTGGGAGTGAGAAGTCTGTGTGCTACTGCTTGTCAGATCTCTGTCACTTGTAAACTGTGTGGTACACCAAGTCCCAGCGAGGAATTTCAGAAATAGATCAGCCAGGTACACTAGCCTACACCTGTGGTCTCTACTCTTGATACTCTTGATGATGGGAGAGCAGGAGTTCAAGTCCAGCCTGGGCAACCTTGTCTCAAATGAATAAAGAACAAACTGACATTGGTGCCTGGCAGTCTATGAATGCAGTTCACTGGTGACTTCACTCAGCCAAAAAAAAAAATTAGTAATAATTCCCAATCAGAAAACAGCTACAGAAGAGATAGAGGGTCACACTCATAAACCAACTCACCTGTGACATTCACCATGAAGTACCAAGTTTCACTGTCTACCGTCCTAGCTGCAGTACAAGCATAGAGGCCGGAGTCTCTAGGCGTGGCACCTTTTATCTGGAGGTACTCCCCAATAAGCACTGTCCTATTGTTGGGCCCCAAGTGCACCCCATCCTTAGTCCAACTGATCACGGTGGCATCTTTCAACATGCACTGCAACTCTAGCGATTCCCCGGGGGCCACCACGTACGCTTCTGGTTGGGAGATTTGGTATTTGGTTGGTGGTTCTGCAGAAGAGGTGGGAGAGAGAAGGCAGAAGCAGATGGGAAAGAGAGAGAAGAGAGAAGGTCCGACAACAGTCAGTGGAGGCCAGTACTTCCTCAGGAGGCGCTTGTCTCACAAATGGTCCCAGGAAGTATCCATCTCTCCCCACACCCCAGAATCCAGGAAGCAGCCTGCACCCAGACTTGACTGACAGCACTGGAAATGATGGCCACAGAAGCAACCAGCAGAAGCTGTCCTGGGTTAGTTCATTTCCACAGACTGTAAACAGGGCTTTGAAAACCAACCAAACCCTAAAGTGGAAGAAAAATCCATGAGAAAATTTTAAAGTTGATGCCAACCTAGCCATTCAGCATGGCTATGTATGTGATACACGCACACCACACACATACATGCTCTCACACTGACTTAGCTACTTATTCACATTTCACTTAGCCTTATCACAAAACCAAGCTTTTCCATACGAAAATGTCTCAGATTCAAGGGGCAAAGAGACCCATCCTCAAAACTCTTCGCCACTTGGGAAGTGGCAGCTATCGGCTTGATCATTTTTATGAGTTCTTGGGGTCCAATCAGTACTGAGCTAGATCTGTACTGGGTGAGCTGGGACACTCCATCATCCTCAAAATGACAGATGCCTGGGATCCTTTAACATCCAAAGAAGGTAAAGTAAGGAGTCCCTGGCAATTAATGGCCCTATACTATATATCAGCCATAGAATTACATAGACTGTATGTACTGACTGGATAAGTAGCATGTACTATCCGACATGCTACTAGTGAAGCCAGATCCATCCTGCCCACCCACTACCCAGGGTCCCTGATCTCCTTCAGCATCCTTCTCTTCTTTATGAATACAAGGTCTTCCCTCTCATTCCCATTTAGCTCAGCTCCTCCTCTGGTGCCCAGGTCAATCATGGCCCTCCATGGTCCACCAACCTGCATCAGTCACCTGGCTGGAAACCAAAGGGGTCTCTCCCACTCTAAAGTCCATCTGCCTACCCCATACCTCCAAACACTAAAACAAACACATTGCCTATGGGTGTCCTGACTTCTAGAGGGGACCTTCAAATTAGAAAGCTCAGTTATGATAGGTCATTGTACTCCATGCCCATCCCATCTCTACACTAGGACACCTTTACTGTACACAGAGAAGGCAGACATTGAACACCATCATGGTCCTCTAAGAGACAAGGCAGAATGAAGTCAACTATAATCCAACCTACCAGCTTCTCCTAAAAGAAGTGAGAGGACGGAAGCTCCTGACCTTGCTCAGGGCCAGGGTGGCCACGAGGGCTCATGAAATAAGCTTTCATCCCTACAGTGAGAGCTGTGAATGGTACCCAGAGTCCCAAGCCTGGCAAACACAATGCTTCCTTCCCCTCTCTGGGACGGCTCCAGATCCGGGCAGCGGCATCACAAGGCAATTATTCTGCCCAGAGCCCACTCAAAAGAACAAATCTCCCCCACGACTAAAATACAGTCAATTCATGTTTCAGTCCTGCTATTTAATAAACATCTGGTCCAAGAAGCACAGCAGCAGCCAACACAAGGGGCCTGAGGCTTCTCACAGGGGACCCCACTACAAATGCACACAGCCAAGAGGGTTACAGATGTTAAACAGTGCAGGAACACAGAACCCACATAGGGAAAAAAACAGAAGTTGATGAAACACAAACACTCCCCACAAAAAAAGGGGCAGAAGGCAAACCCAAGTGACAACCAGGTAAGGTTTCAAAGGCTTATTCTTCTCACGCGCCCTCTGTTTATTGAACACCTAGCACAGGCCAAGCTTTGTTCTGTACACTTAGCAAGCAACAGGAGAGTAGCCATATCCCTGCCCTGGTGGACCCTCCATTGTGGTGGGGCAAATGAACGTGAATAAAAACCTGGCAGAAAGTAGGAAGCGTGTAAGGTAGCCTTAAGGGTGAGGTAGCTAGATAGCGGTTCGCGTGGAAATGGTGGGCGAAGGCCCTGTGGGCGGCGGGAGCCAGCAGAGCATGGCCTGAGGGCCAAGTCAGCCACTTGCTTTCGTAAACAAAGACTTCTTGGAGCAGTGCCACCGTGTTTCGGTATGTATTGTCTAGGGCTACTTTTGTGTTACAAGGACAAACCAGAGTCATTGCAAAAAAGATCTCATGGCCTACGCACCCCAAACACTGATATGTTGCCCTCACTGAAGGTGTTTCAGCTTCTGTTGTAGGAGGGGATGGGAGTCTCCCCCAAGGAGTAGCAGCCGCCCTGTAGCTAACAGGCAATGCTCAGAGCCAAGTGTGAAAGACATTGAGAATTCGGTTGGAAGGTTCTCAGATCAGGCCTTCCCCGCCCATTTAAACTAAGAGGCAGCTGACCTGAGTGGTTTAAGAATACGAGGGAGAGGCAGGTCTGGAAAGATGGATCTGTGGATGAAGACACGCTTGCCTAGAGCCAAGTTTGGTTCCCAGAAACCCATAAAAAAGGTAGAAGAGGAGGAAGGAACTGACTCCACCAGACTGCACTCTGGACACAGCATGGCAGATGTGTCTACATGCGCGCGCGCGCGCGCACACACACACACTCACACACTCACACACATACACACACACACACACACATACACATACACACACATACACACGCACACACACATACACATACACACACACATACACACACACACACGCACACACACATACGCATACACACACACACACACACAAACACTGAGAATGATAAACAACAGCAACAACAAGTGAAATAAAGGGTTCATATTTTTAAGGACAAGGAAGAGAAATAAGGAGAGGACAGAGGGTTCAATTTGACCCTAAGTCTCATACCATCTACCACTCTGATCTTAACATCTTTAAACCAAAGATTCATACAATGTTAAAAATGATGGAGCCTTAAAGGCTATGCCATCCACTGAGAAATCCTTCCTCCACCTGACATCAACAAAGGACTAAGACTCACTGAAATTCACTGCACTGCTGGACCAATTCTACCGTACTGCATCACCATGCCGTGAGGAACATAGAATGAAGAGGGGTTTCAGGTAGGACAGGACACTGGATGTTTATAAAGGGTCACTGCCCTGGGTACAGGGACACTGAGATCATTTCCTCTCTGCCCTGCATAGCCTCTCAGCCACAGGATCCCCGACCACCCAAATACAGGAAGGCCCAGGCATTATATGGGAGCCACCCACTGTGCACTTGATCTTCCAGCCACAACCAATGCCAGTCATCCACTGTTATTCGAGTTATGACTATGATGCTTCACTGTGCTCAGAAACATCTGGATTTTTATCTCAAGACTTTCACTGATGGGCTCCCATCTCATTCAGTGAATGGTGAGGACAGGTTGGCATGCTCAAAATGGGAAACTCTCTAGTTTCCCAGGAAGATTACTGGCTTCTGAAACATATAAGGTATCATCTGCAAGCACATCAGAAAGATAAGTATCTATGAAATCAAGCCATCCTAACGTCAAGGCCTCCCAGGTATCTGCCTTGGATAAGGCAGAAGGCATAACTCCCCAGTGGCCTTTCCACAAGAGGCCCCACTTAGGGGCCAGCAGCATCAGCAGCAAGCAAGGCTACCTCCTCCTTGGCTATCCTAGGGAGCAGGGAGACCAGATGAATACAAGAAAAGAAAGAGCAGAAAGAAAGGAGAAGGTCAAATACCAGAGAGGCGGGAAGAAACAGGAGAGAGAAGGCTATTGAAGGATGGACAGGGGTTGGAGAGATGGCTCAGCAGTTGAGAGCACTGACTGCTCTTTCAAAGGTCCTGAGTTCAAATCCCAGCAACCACATTGTGGTTCACAACCATCTGTAATGAGATTTGATGCCCTCTTCTGGTGTGTCTGAACACAGCTACAGAGTACTTAGATATAATAATAAATAAATCTTTAAAAAAAAAAGGAGGAGGAGGAGGAAGATGGACAGGACCATAATAAGGAGGTGGGAATAAAAAGCCAACCCAACAGCAATCCCAGGACAGGGATCCAGTTGGTAGTTCCCTGCAAATGGAGCACACATGAGCTACATCGTAGGACCAGGGTACTAAGAACATGAAACCCAAGTGACATGCTGAGAAGATGCCATCCTGTTCCCGCCTAGCCCTGGAGACGTGAGAGCTGAATGCTTCTCTTCTGTGCCTGAATCCTTCACAGGGCTTCGGGGCTGACTCCTCACAATCATTGCTTGCGCTGTGGTGTTACAACTCTACATCGGAACCACCTCATAGTGTCCTATAAGAGGCCAAGACACCAAGGACACTGTGCTTACCACACCCCACCTGTCTCTCCCACTCAGACGGCCTTCCTTCTGACACAGGCTGCTCCCTGCCTGACTCCGTTAAGCAGCTCTGCGTAACACGTGACAAAAAAAAACCAGCAAGGGACTGCCTGGGAAATCCAAACAGTCTCTTTTATAGCAATATCAACATTTCCTGGAGCATTTCTGATGCGGTGGCTTACTGGGGCACACGCTTCCAAGGTCCATCCTCTGTACTCTCCACAACACAGGGGGGAGAAAGTTCCAGAAGTTACGGGCAGAGGCACCAAATGCTCTTTCAGAAGTTTCCACAGACAGCAAGTCTATTCTCGTACATTTTTCATAATTAAATGGAAACTTGGAGAGAAGTATGGGAGCTGGGCCATACACTGTCATTGTTACCCAAACTCTCTGAACAAACAAGGCGACATGTTTACTTTCTGGGAAGGCTCCGCTCAGCTGTTTCTACCTGCCTCAAACACAACAGTGGCTGGAGGCTCTCCTGTGTGGAGGCTTAGCTGTGTTTCTACGCACAGGTTACAAACCCTTGAGACATGCCAGCAGTTTCCTGTATACTGGGCATAATTTTAGTGAGCTGACCACTCTGATACTCAGAAAATAAACAAAAACATAAAAGGGGTCCTTCACAGCCCTGCAAGTCAATAATGAAAATATCAACAGTGTTGGGGTATGGTGGTTCTCGGTGAGCATTTGGGAAGGTGGGCTAGGAGGGTCATAAGTTCAAAGCCTGCATGGCTTCAGAGTTTAAGGCCTACCTAAGCTACTGAGTGCAGTCAGAGCCAGCCTGGGCTATGTAGTGAGATTCTGCCTTAAAAAAAAAAAAATACACGTGGCTGTCACCCTGTCATGAGCCCCCTTTCTTCCCAAAGATCCGCCAAGTCACCAGTCGCTGAGAGGTAATAGGGATTTAGAAATGAGGGGCTTCTGACCCAGGTAAAAGGGAAACTGAGGCAGAATCTTCCTGACCCTTCCCCAAGTCCTTCTGCAGATCCATGTAGGTCACAACCTCTGGGTGGGACCTCATCTGATATCACCAGCTTGTGTTTACCTTCCTGTAAGTTGGGGGGGGAGGGGTGTGATACCTTGCTATGCGTGAAGTCACCCTAGAAAGGGATCCTTCAAGAAGTAAATGAGGCCAAGACAAGACACCTCACTGCGCACAAACAGAATTTTTCCTCCGCGCCATCAGGATGGCCATCTTGAGGCTCCCGAACAGCTGGAGCGTCTGGAAGTGGGAAGCTGCTTCAGGTAATGCTTTATGTTGTCAAGCCAGCGATAGCAGCACTTCAGACTGTCACTTTTTATAATGTTTGCCTATAAACTTTTCCCGTGTGGTTGCTGAAATGGCGCCCGAGTGCAAACAGAGAACAGATGGGCGTCCAAGTCCTGCCCCGGCCAATCATCTCCCGCAGAACGCATGGCAGATTCCCACCATACAGGGAGAAGGAGCCACTTCTGCCAACCACCTCTGAGGCAACAAATCATCCCGCACCACACCAAGCCACTTCTAGGGTGTCCCCAGAATGACTTCTTTGTCAGTGTCTAAAGGATCTGAGTTAAAGATACAGTGGGGTGCCTCAAACAGCCCTACTTAGTGGGTCTCCGCACAAGGCAATCTGATCCCAAAACACATTCTTCTAGAAAGAACAAAGGAGAATCAGAATCGATTCACCTAGAAGAGGGAAGTACAAAGAAGAAAGGGGGAGATGAAGAGAGGAGAGAGGAGGCGGGAGGCAAAGGCAAGCAGGGGGGTGGAGAAGACGCAGCCCCAGCAGGCGTGTCCTGTCAAGGGACTGGGCTGCCCAGCTAAACTGTCCCCACCTTCCTGCACACCTCTAGCTCAGCAGGACTGCACAGAAACCCCGAGGCGAGGACAATACCATGGCCCGCCCGGTGCTCTCCCAGACTGTGCCATCTAGTACAAGACAAATAAACACCACAGCCACGGGACTGCCAAAAGTCTTGACGGAGAATGGGGATCGAGCTGCCAAATGTCACTGCAAAGTCACAGGACACTGGGTTCCTAACAGGTGAGTGGCAGTGGGTTGACCCACTCTGCCCTCTGAGCCACAAGGATGTCCTGCAGTGACCGCTCCACGGTCCTGGTGAGCCGTGCTCACGGGCCACAGAACAGTGTACAGAACTTGAAAGGCTCTTTGTAACTTGGAATCAAGGACGCTCAGAATGCAGAGCCGACGGTCCCTAGACTTTTAGAAACCTGTGACACCTGGCAAGACTGGGACCTTGGAGGAGCCCCTCCTGTACATTTTTTGGCATGGCACGGTCGGCATGGGGCTGGCACCAGAGTTCAGTGTAAAGATATTGGGGACAATGGGGTCCTTTGGTGGAGTCAGGAAGAACCTCCTCTGCTGGCCTGTCCTCAGACACGAAGACGATACCCCAGAGCTGGCTGCTGGAGCCCCTACTCTTTCAAAGCTTCCCCTTTACGAGTGCCAACTTGCACATCCTGATATCGTCCTTATAAGGCCTCTGTGCAACTCATCCTTAAAGAGAGGAGGGGGCCAACACCCGCACAGGATAAAGACGGAAGTTTTCAACCTCAAGAAATATGGCTGCATAAAAAAAAATGGGTAAGGCTAGGGAGGGGAGAGAGGTGAGCAGACTGCAAAGGTTCTGTGTTTACAACCAATAGCTGGAGCATCTCTTCAGACACATTCCTGTTGCCATCACCCCCACCAATAGCTACCTCAGCTGCAGTAGCCTGACAGCCCCAGAAACTCTGGGCTGGCTCAAGCCGTCCATCAGAGAAGACTAGAAGGTAAAGCAAATGTTTCAATATGGAAACCATTACACATTACGTACTTAGGCACACCCCTCGTAATTTAGGTTTGGCTTTGAGAAACAGGTTGAACAGCCCTCCATGTTTGACAGAAATGATGCCTGAGCCCAGGAGAAAATAAAAATGCAGAAAAGGCAAAAGGGCCTAAGAATGCCCTCGCTGGGGAATGAATCACCGTATCACCCAATACCTAGACTCAAAGTGGCTGCTTCACTCCTTACACACCTGCACCCCTCTCCCACCCAATCCTGTCATGCGACGACAGTGTCCAAGTGACAGAGACACCTGGTCACAACACTCCCAAGACTGAGGTTCCCACTGGTCCACCGAGACACGAGTAGAGATCCAATCTGCACAGACACAAATTCCCCAGCTACTGATGCGTTGCTTGAGCAAGAACTGCAAAATGGAACCTTTTGTTCTGAGAGTATATCCCAGAGAACTCAGCCATTAGATTCCATAGCACCCAGGAAGTACAAACTGGCATTACAAGTTATGTCAAAGTACCCAGCACCCGTGGCTCAGAGGCACAAAGAGGAGTCTGTATCCACGGTCTGGCCAGCCAGACCCAGGCCTCCTGCGTCCTGAAGGCACACTTGCAAGAGAAAGCACAGACTTCCTAGGGTCTGCAGGGCTCCTTGGGACAGACACGCTGTTCCCCAAACCCTGCCATCAAGAGCTGGATCCACAGACAGACGAAGGCGCCCGGGAAAGTCGGCTGAATCTCTTGTGGAGCCATATTGCTGCTCCCCATAGCTACAACATCGAGGAACAGCACAGGGGCTCCTAAGGAGGCAAAGGCCTGAACAGAATGTACCCAACCCACAGTGATACAGTCTTAGATCTAGTTTAGCGTCTCTCTAGGAAATTAATTCACACCATTACCCGAGTACCACATTCCCCCCTCCCACTCCTCCCCTCGTTCTCTCACATGGTGGCTTGCCTAGCCAGAGGCACTATCTGTCCTCTGTCCCTTGTCCCTGTTCCCTGTACCCAAACTGCTACGCCACCTGAGAGGTTCCTGTGCAGTTTTCAAAACCCAAAGTTCTCCTCTACAAGATGTCCAGACTCCAGTTATGACACATGCCATCACCCCATCCCCATGATGTCACAACCTAGGTTTTATCCACATAGAACACGCAGACATATCCACCCCTCACCCAACTGTCTCATGGAGACATTCCGAGAAGGTGGGAGGAAGGAAAATGAATGCAATGGCCTAGGTTTATCATGCATCCAGACCTCCATCCAGGGTCAGCATGGGCTGGGTGCCCAGGGGCTCCCAGATGAGGGTAGCACTGCCGGCTCAGAAACCCTTTGTCCAAAGACCAAAGCTTAAGACTTGCTGCTGTCCGTGATCACGTTGAATAGCCCCCTCCATCCCTGAGACGCCAGCAAGGCCAGCTGCTGGCAAAGGTGGCACAGGAGAGAACCCAAGGCTTTCTGACCCTGATGTGAGGAGCACACTGAGAGGCGCACTCTGTGCACAGTAGGGCAAGTGTTCTACCTGAAACTCTGCACCAGTCAGGAGCCCCCAGGGGCTTGGTTTTATGGGTCACGACCTGATTCTAACAGGTCAGTGGATGAGTCAGCAGAGGATTTAGATGGCCCCATGAGAATATCCACTTGCATTCCTCTGACTCCAAACCAGGGTTTTCTTTCAAATGAACAAACCTGTCACATCTTATAGACGCTGCTTCCCTAAGTGAGGATTCCTGCAAAGTTCTCAAGTGGAACTAAACGTCTGCAGGTCTTGAAGGCTCCTCCTCAAACAGACCATGTCTAATACCTGCTTCAAGAAGCCAGGGAGCCAAAAGGCCTACAGATTACTGTACCTTTGGGCGCTGGGCTGCCAGATAGCTCAGTCCATAACGTGCTTTAATTCCTCAGAACCCACATTAAAAAAAAAAAAATCTAGTTGCGGTGAGAGAGACAGATACACCTCTAGGGGGCCTGTTGACTGACCAGCCAGCTTAGCCTATGTGGTAAGTTCCCGGTCAGTGAGAGACCCTGTCAATACAACCAAGGGGACCACACCTGCATGCCTGTTATTCATCCATTCAATGAACACACACACCCAATTGCACCTTGGTCCCTACAGGAAGTCCCTACAGCAGTAGCTTAAGTTATCATAACACCTCCCCATCCCCCCACCCACCCCCGGATGCTGGGACCCAGGGCCCTAACACCAAACTACTGACAGGCCCAAGAATCACAGTGCCTAAAGCAGCTACAGCTTGAGGAAGGACCTGCTTGCAATGAGCTAGGGTAATTGGCAGGTGTTCCCGGGGCCGAACTGCATTCCAGAGGCAAGTTTGCACGGACTTCACGTTGCCTGTGGCCCTTTAGAAGTTGCATCTGGAACAAGCTTGCCTCTCTGACACTGAGATAAATATTCAATAAATGGCATACACTCAAGTGGAGATATTTGCCCTCTAATTCCCTTAAGGGGCAGATCGATGCCCAAATCCTATATGACATTTCCCTTGTTCAGAGCAGCCCCTCCCTCCTCGGCTTGGTAAGTACTTTCTGAATAAAGGAATAGTTTAAAGTGGCCTGGCCACAAAGGCAAGGTTAAGAGTTAGCCCTAGAGGGCACCGCTGCCTCCTGCTTCTCTGACTCCACACCTTTGGGGGGGTATTGTTCAGCAAGTTTATTTAAAGGGCTTGGCCTTTCTTTTCTCAGCAGGACCCCAGTTATAACACCATTCAGAGACTGCAGATGTGTCCCCAGGACCAGACCCCTCCGAAGTTTCCCAGCCAATTGCAAATGAAGGGGCCAGCAGCTGGAGACTGAGAAGCAGATGGCCTTCCCCTTGGAATGGGTTTGATCCTGTTGGGGCTCAGCTAGCTCAGGCCTGCATGGAAGCTGGAAGAGAATCTCTGCTAGAGGAACCGCCAGGTCAGCAAGCAGCTGGACAGCAATGACCTCATAGAAAGTTGCTTTCAGGAGAGGGCAGGGACCGTCCTGGAGCTGGGGGACACACCATTCCAGCTGCTTAACACCACAGGACCTAGAAAGGCAGGCCAAAGCCAGAAGGATCACTTTTCTGTAGAGTTTTGCAGGGGAAAGGAAGGTCTCTCTGTCTAGGGATGCTATCCAGGAAGACTGAAAGCCACATCTGCTTGGAAGTTCCAAATTAAGATGGCACCACCATGGTTAACCTTTCTCTCCTGCCCTACAGACCTCAGATTAGCCTGGAGGGGAAGGCTTTCAGAAAGCAAACAAATCTGAAAAGTGGCTCCCTTCAGACTTCACCACTGAGTCTAGGAAGATCCGGGCGAGGTGCCCAAACATTGTGGCTTCCTGAGGACAAGGTGTGTCACTGTGCCAGGCAAGGAAGCCATCATTACTCTGCCCAAGACCAGTGGGGGTTTTCTGGCCTCTCAGCCTTTGCCATTTCCTGGCCTCCATGATGGCTGGGTGAGAAACCAATCAGAGACGTGAAGTGCCAGAGAGACATCAAGGAGCAGTCAGTCACAGCATGGGGCAGCTTCCTCGGACTGGCCACCCCTTCAAGGGGGAACACTTTTCTACAACAAAGATGAGATGGGAACTGGCTAGAGTGGTGCCAGCCTGTAATCCCAGCACTGGGGAGGTGGAGACAGGAGAATCAGATGTTCAAGGGCTACATGAGACCCTAGGTCGACCAACCGACCAATAAGTTGGGAAGCTAACTCATAGGGAACTAGTGACCCTGAGACTGGGGAAGCACATTTATACATGGCGTCTTCTCTCTACCAGCTTGGGAAGTGGTCATTATATGCAAGGGCTGGACAGTTCTGAGGGAAGCTGATGTGGGTCTTTCCGGTCAACAGTGACCCTGCCTCACTTCATACCTGCAGCCTCTGAGCGTCCTCACCCACCTCACAAATGACCTCTACACAGATCTGTATCCGTGCCAGTCACACTCACCTCCATACCCAGAGGTCACTTTTTTTTTTAAGCCACCAAAGTGAGCTTTGCTTCTTTGAAAACAGGCTTCATTTCCTGGCTTCTTTTGCCCCTAGGGCCACACTTCTTGGCCAAAGTTGGAAGGGGAGTGGGTGTCTTGGCTTCCAACCTTTAGTTCTTGGAATTTTTTTCTTTTCTTTTTCCCCCTGGGGGAGAGGGGAGGAGACAGAAGGTGGAGAGAAGATAGGGGAGTCCCTAATCTCTGGAGAAAAGTACTAGGAAAGGGCCTCCACACCTTCCTTTCTATGGCCACAGGCTAAAGGAGTTACAGGTAGTCCTGGGCAGGTGGCCTTTGATTTCTCACCTTGTTGCAAAAAGGCAGAAATGCTGGAAGGAGAAGCTTAAAACGCCATCAAAACAGCAACTCAATCAAGCTAAGGTTTGGAGGATCTGGGGACAGGATGAGGAGCCGACAGGAAGAGCAAGATGGCCCTTCTTGTTCTGAGCTCTTGTCCAGTAGCTCAGTATAAGTCACCATCTAGGCCTCTGTGCTGTGTCCCACTGGTCCCTGTGGCAGCAGAGACCATTATAAAAGAACTACAGAATATAAGTGCTAGAAAATTTTTAGTGCCTGAAACTCTTCTTCAAAGGACATAAGGAAGGGAGTGTGGGTAGGTGAGGGAGAAACAGAATCAACCAACCTGTCCTCTGAAGTTTAATGTTCAAAGTAGGGGTGAAGAAAAAAACAAGCGGGGTGCCCAATACTCTACCAAATATCCTCTTGCTGAGGAAGGAGAAATGAGTCATGAAATCCATCTTCCACCAATTAATTCACCTAAAGGGTGGGTGTGTGGGTCACTGTGAACTTGTCCAGAAACCACAGCATCTCTAAGAATTGTAAAAATTTTATTCATGAAACGGGATCCTGGGATATCTGCCTGTCTATTGGGAAGGGGCAGTTTGTCAACATCCCTAGCACATGTGAGACGCTAAAGGCACTTACTAAAGGCCTGACCTCTCAGCATCAGCACCTCCAGCATCTTTATCACAAGGCATGGAGAGAAGAGCGTGAGTACATCCATCCTCGCGGAAACCATCATTAGCCCAAGGACTGAGTAGAAGAAGGACATGAGCTCACCCTGAACCTCTACCCTCATAAGCCCCTCCGAGAGGAACTGTGCACATGAATGCCCAGCCCTTCCACTATTCTGGATCCCAGCACAATTCCTTGAGCTCCCTTCCATGCAGCCCACCGGAAGCCTAGCACCTTGCTCCCCTGGCAGGCAAACGGAAGATGGCATTACAGGAGAAGATGGCAAAGGGCAAGTGCCACCTGTGATGGTAGGCAGGTTCTTCATTGGCATGGATAGGGCACAGCACACTACAACACCCGACCAAGCTCATGCCAACCTCTCCACCACCCTTCACTGGCCTATGGTTGATCCTTTGGAAACCTCAAACAGAAGACTCTCTTGCCAAAATATACCCATGACCATGACATACTCTCACTATGTGTTGTGTGTGACTTTGGTTGACTTCCTTAAAAAAGAAAGGGGAAAAAAGTCAACCTTGAACACCTAGACTATCAGCAGAAAAAGGGTCACATGTCTAAATACCAGGGGGCTTGCAAAAACCCAAGAGGCAAGCATCGTATTAGGTCTTTGAAATACGAGTTTTATTTACTTTGACAAAGGTGTGGGATGGGGGGAAATCGGCACTTACCCTGCACCTGCGCTGGGTCAGGAACTACAGTCCAGTTTGTATGCAATCTGCACAATTTAGAGAGATATTATCTTGGTATTTCAACCAGGTTATCTCACTTGACTGAGGTCAAGTAGATAGTAGAGACATTCAAACTCAGCTCCCAAGGGCTATTTCCTGTGAGACTGTACCTCCAGAAAGCACAACACATACTATTCAAAACAACTTTACTAGTTTCTACTTAAAATTTTAAGTCAAATGTTGGGTCAGGATTCCTTAGTCTCTAAAGACTTGAGTGGTTTTAAATCTGAAACATATATCCCTACAGGCTACATAGTCAGCAAGGTACTGCTACAATCAGCTAAGCAACAGTCTTAGTGGAAATCCAAAGGGTTGGGGTGGAACAGGGAGGAGGCAGCTTGAAGCAAGCCACATGACTCTAGGCTAGCCAACTGTCAGCTCTCAATGTGAACTTGAAGGGTTTCCAAAGAGAAAAAACTTGACAGAGATCTCTAGTCTCAAAGATCTCATTTCAATCCGTAACAAGCACTGACCAAGTTGACCATTTTCGGTGTTAGATACCTTTAAAACACTTGGTCACATATGGAGAGAGAAAAACAGTATTTGTAAACTGTCAGGTATAACAAAGTAAAAAACAAGTTCCAGGATTAGGAAACAATGAAGGAATTTATATGAGTTGATTTCCTTAGTGTTCAGGATTGAGATGTCTCGGGAAAGGGCTACATAAATAATACAAATAAACATGCCAGCCAGGTTCTCCTTCCTGAATCTGTCAGCATTCTCCTTAGGAGCTATTTTTAACATCCTCATAAAACATGGTCACCATAACCTGAAATTCTCTCTGTCCAGAAATGGCTTGGGATTCATGATTCTTTAGTTGGACAAGAAGTTAAAGAGGAGGTACGTGATGGTGTTGGTTCAGTTCCCCGACTTGACCCAGTGGGCTTTCATTATAAAGTCCAGGAAGCACATCATTACCTATGGTGGCCTCAAGCAAACAAGCAGCACTTTCCACATTTAATCCCAGGGCAGGAGAGCCCTGGGTGGAGTGAAGACCACTGGGTGCTATTTCAGGACCCACGTGGCAGGTCACAACCATGTATATAACTCAGTTTCCAGGGGACTGGAAGTCCTCTTCTGGTCTCTGCAAGCACTAGACATATACATGGTGCATATATTTACATGAGGGCAAAACACAGGTACTTGTAGAAATAAATAAATCACAAAAGCAAAGTCCAAGTTTTTCAAAATTAATGAATACTGAGATACATGCTCTTCAAGAATGATGGACAATTAAGAGTGGAAGTTGGGGCAGGGGTATTGAAAGTTCTAGACCAACCTGGGCTACAGGACAAGTCCCAAGTCAGTCTGTGGGAGATGCACAAAAGAATGTTCATAGTTAGTCCTGAAGGTTAAATATACTTTTGTAAAACTATAACTTCAAGCTTTCAACAAGTGTGTGTGTGTGTGTGTGTGTGTGTGTGTGTGTGTGTGTGTGTGTGTATTGGTTTGTTTTGTTTTGTTTTCTGAAACAGAGTTTTTCTGTGGAGTCCTGGGCACTCACTCTGTAGACCAGGCTGGCCTTAGTCTCAAAGAGCCTCTGCCTCCCTAGTGTTGGGATTAAAGGTGTGTGCCACCACCGCCTTGTTCACCAACTGTATTTTAAGAAACTACTAAACACCTTTAGTCATCAGTGGGACTACCATCTTGGATTTCTTTCCCATCATTCTCTATGAAGCAATAAAGACAGTAAGGGAAAGGGCAGCCCACGTGTGAGAAGGGCACATGCAGACAACAGTAGGTCAGAGGCACTGGATCCTCCCAGCACCTGGAAGTAAAGACAATTAGGAACACTTCCCTGTGGGTGTTGGGGACCCAACACTGGTCCTCTGCGAAAGGAGGAAGTACTCTAAATCACGGAATCTTCAGAATCTCCAGTCCAACCCCTACAGGGACAGTTCTGCTCAGGAAACCCGCAATTATCTGTAAAATAGCCTGCAGCATCCCTTCCCCCAAAATAACTCCTAGCTGCTGACCAAGACAAGACACCCTGCTGGATCAATCCCAGGGATTCAATCAGAAATGGAAAAGTAAGATAGACCCTGCTGAAAGGGACTTAGTCATCTTTTCACTACTGCCCTAACTACGTAAGTAGCCAAACTGTCCATAAGTGTCCACAGGGCTACTCCATGCACAGGGCTACTGCACGCACTCCACAGAGAATGAGAACATTAAACATCCCCTTCCTGTTTAAACACTACCCCAGTTATTTCATAACCATGTAATTATTCATTAAATCAGATATTGGAAACATCTCATATTGGAATGCTTGGTTGTTTGAATTCTCACCCTCAAAAAAAAAAAAAAGAAAGAAAGAAAAAGAAAAAAACTGAAGTATCTTGGAGCAGAAGGGACGCTCAGTTCTCATAAGCATGCACTGCTCTTGCAGTGGATCCACACTCACTCCCACACCCAGCTCCCGGGCATCCAAAACCTCTGGCCTCCAGGGGAACATGCACGCAAGTGCACATACTACACAGAAATACACAAACATATGCCTAATTTAAAATAATTTAAAACTAAGTATTAAAAACATCAAAAGGTCTTTAGAGACTAGCTGAGAAGGGGTGGCTATTTTTTTTTTAAGTAAGCGATGTAGTCTTTTAACTGATTGAAATAAACTTTTAACTGATTGAAACACAGACAGACAGACAGGTAGGTACACACACACACACACACACACACACACACACACACACACAAGCTTGCCCTATTCAAATCAGTGGAAACCAGCAAGAGAGAGTTATATAAATGCCAATTTTCTGGGCTGGCCAGATTCTTGCTCTAGAAGTAATATTAAACACAGTTCTTTGCCCGTGAATTGTGAAATACGCTATATTCTAATAAAGAATGTGGATTTCATTGTGTGTTTAACAGCACGCGCCTGCATTTGGTTTAATTGACCAAGAATAAGCCGTTGTTCCTCAGCGAACTATCAAGTTACAGTCAACTCTTAAATATTCACACTCACGCCAAGGAACAAAAAATGCAGATGACAGGAAACACAAGACTTCTGTTAAATCACCCACTTGCAGCATGCAGATATTTCTTCTCTCTTCTTCTAACTGGCAATTAAACGTGGAGGGCTGAGACCACAGCATGTAGGATACTTTCTGACAAAGGACTTGAACTCCCCAGGGAAAAAACCCTTCAGCAGGTCCCCACGCAGACGAGGTTTCTGCTGGTGAACGTGATAAAAGACTCACTTCAATCCGGGACAGCACCATCCCAGAAGACTGCCCAAGAATTAGTGGGTGTGTTTTAAGGCACGTAAATTACTCTCCCACCCCCGCCCCACCCCCACCCTAACCCCCAGCCTACCCCACCCCCAGGCCGTCCCTTTGCACATTTCACTTAGCAGAGGGTGGGAAAGTAATTAAGGGTTTGGGGTTGGGAAAGCCCTTTTATTTTAACTCCTACTGGGCTGGGGTAAACAGAGTCCCTTAATGTCAACAATGACTTAATTAACCAGAGTAGGTAACAATGTCAGGGGGAATCTGAAAGTAAGAGCCCAGCCGGGCAGTAATCAGGCTTGACCACACTGGGAACATTCAGAACGGGAATCAACAGAACAGTACTTAGAATCAGGACCACCCCTCCCTCCGCAATCCTCAACTGTTGACACTGTTGTCCTTTGTCACAGGGATGGCCAGTTGGATACAATCATTTCTATTTTGAAATACCGAGTAAAATCTTATAGAGATGACTGTCTTCTTAGGTCAACTGACTTGACCCAAGCCTGCTGCTGCCACTTGAGAAAGTGTCCAGAGACACACGGACAGGATAGGATGGGGGAACGAGGACATACATTACATGACTGCATATACTGCACAGAACTACATGACTGAACATAACATCTCCCTAAAGGGTCAAAAGGGCTCCTTAGCAGCGAGGCACAGGCTCTTTCTAGGAACTTCCTGATTACATATTTGTCCAGCCCAATAGACATTATCTAAACTGAGTTTCTAAATTAGCAAACAATGTCTTCCATGGTAAAGCTTCAGAAGATAGAAGCTGAACTTAGTGTTAGCTGAAGTTCCAGTTGCACCAAATACAGCCAATGGAAGGACGCTCATTCACACATATTAGACACCAGAGCCTACCACGGAGCCTAATCTCTAGCTCGATTGCCTTCTAATCACCTGGATATCAGTGGCAATGTTGATCTAACAGACAAGGAGAGCGAGCACAGACCCTGCAGAAATCCAGGGTCACCGCCTCCTCCATCCAAAAGCAACTTTCATCTCAGGGCACCTTATTTGCTACATTGAGAACTGGCACCACCTTGTCCCCAGCTTGCTGAGGATGGTGATGACCAAGGCCACCATCAATGCCAGGAGCTGTGCTTTCTGCTCTTTCTGTCCAGGTCGCTGGTGAAAACTAAACCTCTTGAGATGGTCCTCAGAAGGTATCTGGGGATACTACTGTTCAATGACTATTGATAGAGATTCCACCAATCGAGGCTCTGGGATTTTCCAAGCCTGCACTAGTGAAGCTCCACACCTTAAGACATTTTTCTCTTTTCTTTCTTTCTTTTTTTTTTTTTCTTAGCATCTCCCAACTCTCGGTGTGATTCGAACCTCATACAAACTCTGAACCTATCGAAGAGTACCCAGGGGCATTGGCAAAGTGTGACCCACAACTTCTGAGACTTCTCAGCCTCCCTCCCTAACTTTACATGTACCTACAGGTCCCCAGGTGGTGGGATCTGCTTTCGACAATGTGAGCATTGTTGGGTATCAGTTCTTACACAAAGAGCCATTTGGGGGACTCCAGCCCACTGTCCTTCCTCTCCCCCACCTGTCTTCTCCCTGCGAGTACAAACATCTTGTAACCTTTCTTAGGTAATTAGATGCAGTCCAGGAAACCCTCCAGGACCATTTTACACTCTGCAACTGAAATCAACTCACAGCAACACTGCCCCGAGAGTCCAAATGAAAAATGACAATTCTTTCCTAACCGGGGCTGTTTCCGAAGCCGGCGCTGTAGGAAATCCCAGTTCAGCTTCCTTACTTTGTGCCGAGCCACACACTCCAGGGAAAACCAGCAATTAGGGGAGCATCCATTTTAATTATCAGCAAAATTAAAGAAGTGCAGACCAGACTTTCAGAAACCCAATCCTTTCCCCCTCACATTAAGCCCTTTGAAAACATGTCACTGTTGCAGATCACACACTCCCTGACGTCACAGGGTGTGTCACAAAGAGGTGGCAGCTCCAAGGGCATGAGGCTGTGTGTAGAACACACCTCGTACACAAAACCCCTACCATATTTCCTTTCCAAAGACATCTGGTAATTTATAACATTTCCAGGCATCCCCCAGTCTCATAGACACAAAGCCAGTGAGAGTGCCTCGGTGGATCTTACTGGGGACCCATTTCTCAAGCCCTCCTCTCAGATGGGTACATAGCCCTCCCTCCCTGGGGTCATCTTTGGGGGGGGCAGAGTCTGTTCCCCCTACCATTCCCCTCTGGACAAACACACTGCTCCTCAGGACCCTGATTCAGGGTGCATAACCACAGCAACTCAGCTGACCTGCCCGCACTCAGGACCGTGACGGACTCCAAAGCCAGCCGGCACCAGGTGGGCCCTCAGCAAACACGTTCATTAAGTGGCGATGAGTGCTGCGATCTGCAGTGTCACGCTCGGATTACCACTCAAAAAATAACTCGCCGACCAATATTCCCTCCTGATGACAGATTCCCATGCTGCACCAAGCACAGAGGCTTGGCTATGGACCACATCTCTGAAGGGCCTGGGAGAAGGACCAGCTCTTTGCCCAACCCAGTATTTCAGCCATGTCCTCCTCACAACTAGCTTCTCACATTTGCAACCAAGTGTGCAAAGCCAAACACACTAGTGAAATTTGGCGTGTCCTCGGATGGGGGAGACTCTTGGCAAATTCACTTTCGAATCTTCCCAACATAAAACCTGCCCCCTCTGTGATGCTGGGCATCAGCACAAAGAGCTTACAACGGCTTAGAAACCAATCCAGCGCGGGCACAGTTCTCGTGCTCAAGTTCAGAGCCTTCTTTTCTCTTAAACAATGCGAGAAAACGTCAGCGTTCAGAGGCTGCCTATTTCCTTTAGCCAAAAGATAGTGATTCAAGGCTTTCCCTGGATCTAGAGAGCAACTGCAGAAGGCCACAGTCACCCTGCCAAGGTACGTGCCCTCCAGAGTACTGCAAGGCACTGACTGAACAAGAACTCCCTCCGCTGCCTCCCTCGCCCAAGCACAGAACAGAGCAAACCAAACCACCCCACTCAGGCCTGGGAGCCAAGACCCTCCCTTCTAAGCTCTGATGTGGAAGATGTGGCAAGAGACCACCCTCATAAGGCAGCTGGCTGAAACAGGCCTTCCATTTAAAGATCACTTCCTCCACAGACACATCCCCAAAACAACTTGGTACCCTTAAAATGACAAGTGAGATCTTACCTTCTGGTTCTAAAGTGGTATCCTCAACTAAACTGAAGGAGGGCCGGGCCAGGGACAAGGTTGCCATGGTGACCAAGACCAGGCAGATGAAGCGCCCCCAGCTGACCATGGTCACGGTGCCAATCCCTGGTCCTCTTCCATATCTCCATGTGGACGGTAATCCCATCTGCACACTTCTTCTGAGACCATGGGCTACCTGCAATTTCTTCAGCCCACAGGGGGCTCAGGAGCCAGGGCGGCTGTGCTCTGCTGCTGCTGCCGCTGCTGGGGCTGCCACTGAAAGAAATTCAGCCAGATTCAGTCTCTCCCCTGTGCCAACCTGCTTAAACCCAGATGGGATAAAACAGCCTCTCAGCTTCTCAATACGTTCGCAAACACATTCTTTCTCATTATTGGAAAAGCCTTCTATCCTCACCTCAGCGTCCCAGGAGTTTCCAGGGTAGTCCACAAGCTGGAGTAGACTAATCTTTTTTAAAAGCTTACTTTTAAGAGACACCAAGATAAACCATGGCTCTAGGACCCAGCCACCCAGCGACGCAGCATGCCCTGTCATCCACTATCGCAGCTACCATGTTGCTGAAGCAACTTGACCTTCCTTCCTTTCAAGGGCAACTGAAGAAAAAAAAAAACACCTGAGTTTAAAACGCTGGGTTTGGCATGACCAGCCTCATTAACTTCTCTTATTCCAGCTGGCCTTTAAGACGCTGACTGGAGGAAGGGTTTGCTCTGAGAACCGAATTTCAGCTGAGCCGGGTGGGCAGGTCCTCACGTCAGAATGGTTCTCAGAAAGAAAGGAGACCAACAGAATCAAAGAATCTCAGGAAGGCTCCAAAAAATTCCCACCAGTTTACACTTGTCAGAATTCATTTTCAAATGCAGGCGTGTGTTTCAATCTTTCGCCAAGCAGCCACTTACAAAGAATGAGTTTAATCCAACCGGGGGATCGAAAGCCTGAATTCCCTTCCACTGACTACAAGGCAGTGTACAGGCATACTAACTAAATATCTTCGACCGACGTCCAAGGGGTAAAAGATAAAGAGCAGATACAACCCTTGATGAATAATTCAAGATTTTATTAGTAATGGTGATGATACGTACAAGCTGTCCTGGTATGCGATTGGCCTGGGAACTTTCAATACGCTAACCTATTGGCTAAACTTCCAAAGTATCAGTTACAAGGGGCACTCAACTTACTAGATCCAAAGAAGAGAATTTCCCAAGAAAGCTTACCACAGTACAAATAACTTTCCGTTTGTTCAGCATCTTCAGTGACTAGGCCTTGAGTCAGAAGGCACAAGCTTTAGGGAATCTGCTGAAACCAGTGGTAGGAAGGATCAGGGAAAACCATGGGCTTTGGATGTCTTTTGGGTATGGATGAGCGTTTTAATGAAAAAGAGAGAAAGAGAAAAAAACAAAAACAGTCTAATCCCCCGCTTTTGATGCTTTCAATTATGACACAGGATTTCGACACTGCCAGAACCTCCCTGCCCTAAAATTTGTTCCTTTCACCCTTCACTGAGATTAAAAGGCAGAGAGAGGATGCACCATCTCCAAGGAGAAATAAGAAGCTACCATTTGTTTTTGCTTTTTAAGTACAGGTAAAATGGTATAGCTAACAACAAAAACCAGGAAAGTGTGTGTGTGTGTGTGTGTGTGTGTGTGTGTGTGTGTGTGTGCGGTCCCCAAGTTTTCTTTCTTCTTAAAACCAAGAGTCCCAAAAGATAATTCCTTGTCTATTTCTACATACCTGTCAAAGGAGAGTACACAAACATTCTCATTGATTTACTAAGAACTTTCAGAATGCTGGTAAATTCTCCCGCTCTCTAGCAACTTTAACAATCTCAGGTCCTGGTAGGTCTTGCAGCAGGGTTCTCAGCTCACCTTCCTTCCCTACCAGCCACTACCCAGGAGTACTTCAGCTCCCGCTGAATGAGGAAGATGGCGAGTGCCCCAGGCTGACTCAACTTGAACGTCGGTTCTTCGAAGGCCCAGTCCCCACAGGAGCCCCCTCCTCAAACCTCTGTAAGGCGAGAAAGTGAAGGCAGCAGGTCTGCGCAGCTCCTCACCAGGAGTGGACAAAAGTGCTGAGCGACCTCCTAGGCAGGATAATTAGGTCCCAAGGCTCCGTGTTGGGAACACAGGCCCAGCATGCTGCTGGCGGCCACAATCCCAGCTTCCTGCCTTCAATACCATAATCCTTCCTGGAGGCTGAGCCCCAGAGAAAGCCCCAGCGTGTTTATTTTCCCCCTGAAAGGGGACTCTCTTCTCAGCCTACGAGGGAGGAGTCCTCACTCTCGCTCTGACGGATGACTCTTCACGGCCACCCGCCCCTTGAGGTCATCTCCACACTAGTCTGCCTCCAAAGACAGGCAGTGGCCGGCAGAAAGGGCCCGGCCGGTGAGCTTGCGCAGTGTTGTACACGTTGACACACTTTTCCCGGTCCTGCAAGAACAATTTAAGGCAAGCCCTGCGGGGTGATGGGGCGCTACTACCTTAAAGGGTAGTCCCAGGAGACCTCAGCGGGCTGAGCAATTGGCATTTTGTTCCCAAGTGGATTTCTCCTGGGAGAAGTCAACACTCCCAGGCTAATACTAAATGGAGCCCACCCCTACCCTGGCTCAAGGCTCCCTTACTTCTCCACGGGGCTGAATAGGGAAGGGAGCTGTCACGGGCTAGTGGAGTGGGGGCGAGGGGGGAGGGGACCGAATGGGGGGGAGTTCTAAACACAACGAAATCCCAAAAATATAGGCTGCCGTAAGACCATACGCTCTGCCCTACTGTTTTAGTGGGTACTCGGAGCAGCTTGAGGTGCACATCACCACCCTACTTTATTGTAGCATTTCTTTCATTCGTCAGCCTGGAATATCCTGTTTTGTCCCTCTTCTTGGGGCGCTAAAGAGCTCTGAGAAATCTGCATTTTAATTGACATTCCAACGAGTGCGAGAGGGGCGCCTGATTGCTTTTCTATTCAAACTAAACAGGCTTTTCAGATGAAAATGAGTCCAGGCCAGTGGAAGATTTACAGGGATTTGGGACGCTTGGGACAATAGAGTTTTAAATGTTGATAGCGTTTCACACCAAACACATAATGGGTGCCGTGAGTTTGAAAGCAAGTCTGCCTTTGAGGGTAGATTTTATTGAACTGGGGGGGGGGGTCTTGGGAAGTTTGCAGGGGCGCGGAGCCGAAGCCGGCCTCCCTCGCCTGCCCCCTGGCCGCGAGGGTGGAAGCCAGCGCCACGCAGGGATCTCGACCGATTCCCCCGCGCTGAAAGAATGAGCGCGCAAGTTAGAACTCGCCTGTGCTTTCAACATCTCGGCGCGGCTGCGGTCGGAGCAGCTAGGAGAACTAGGAAAAGTCGGTCCAGTTCGCCCCCTAGCCCCAGGCGCGCGGCGATCCCTCCTGCGCCAACCGCTGTGGCCGGTGAGAAATGGCCAGCACCAGAATCCCGGACCAGAGCCACTGCCTCCCCAAAGGTGTCACCCCGGCATCTCCATCCCTTTAGGGATGTTGCCTGACATACTCCAGCAGTTTCTTCCCAAGAAAGAACCTCTCCTAAGGGTCTGTGTAGTACCAGGCTGGAGCTTCCAGACTCCAAGGACCAGTCACCCCAAAGATGCCCTTCCCGAACCTCCGCCTATGGGCTGTGCCACTGGCAGGCGGCCCCATGGCGCGCCGGCTCTGAGCTCAAAGAAACGCGCCCAGTAGGCAGGACTGTGCCCGCCGGAGTCTGACAGGAAAGGGGTGCCGGCGGCAGAGGCAGATGTCAGCATTTGGATGGAGGTAATGAAAGAACTCCCCCCAAACCAGCCATCCGCATTCATCCACTCCTCCATCACCAATACAGCCAGAGACTGACAGGGCGCGCCCCCAAATCGGTTTACCCGCGCCCTCCTCCCGGGGATCCTGCGTCCCGCATCCTCACACGGCACCCACTTTCCCGGCTGGCGAAGCTCCCAGAGGCGTTCGGCACGACGATTACCTTGAATGGCAGCGCTCCTTTGCGCTCGGTGCTGCGCCGGAGCCCAGAGTGAGTCGGGATGGAGCAGGCGATGAGCTCGGAGGAAAACTCCAGAAAGAGAACGAACGATCCCTTGGGGGTCGCAGCCGGCGCCAAGGTTCCGAGGCTTCACGCGCGCCGGGGATCGCAGAAGAGCGCGGACATGACGCCGGAGCTGCCCTCGGATCTGGGCAGCAGCAGAAGAAAGGACTGGGGCTTGGCGTTTTCTACTCCAAACTTTGCTGGCGAGTGGCGAACACTCGCAGCGCTCAGGAACGCTGAGGCCCGGGGGCTCACGTCCGGCCCCCGCCAGCCCGGAGAGCAGTCGCCACGCCGGGCCAGGAACACACGGGCAGCCCCCGCGCCGGAGCTCTGGCGGCCTCGCACTCGATCGTCTGTGCGCCCCTTCCGCGCCCGCCGCCGCCGCTGGTCTCTCTCGGCGCTCTCCCCGCGCCGCCCGCGCCGCCGCCGCAGCCTCCTCGGGCGGGTCACGCCCCCCGCTGAAACCCGAGCCGTTTCCTGGACGGCGGCGCCCGCTCTGCCAATCAGCGCAGCGCACTGGGGCAGTCTCGAGCCCCGCGCTGCTCCCGACGCCTAGCAGCCGCAAAGAGATACCCGCCAGGCAGGCGAGGGGCCCCGCCGCGCTGCCCGCAGGGGTGCCCAGATGACCCGGTTGGTGAACGGCCCTGTATGCCGGTGCCCCCGTCCCTAGCAAGCTTTGGTGCAGAGTGGATGCTTTACGTTGTTTTATGTCAAGTTAGGAAACAAATGACAGAATGCTGTGCAACTTCAGACACCTTAGAATATAGATCAGCAGCGTACTGGGACCAGACATTTCACGTCATGAAGCTTTGAGGCTGGAAGCAGCTAGTGTTCGTGGAAGATGTTGCGTTATCTTCTTCTTCTGAACAATAGACAGGGGACGTGTGTTTGCGAAGCCCTCCTTTAGGAAGGGAACAAGTGAATAGGTAATTGTACTTAATCCGCACATCTGCCTGCAGAGTGGCATACCCAGATTCTGACAAGAAAACTGAAGATCAGAGAGGTTAGCACAACCGGCTGCTGGTTGAGTCCTTTAATGTGGCTGCCTTGGAAAAAGCCAAACTCTACAACAGAAAACATCTTGTTTAATAGTATCAATGTAGATTAACATAAAGAAATCCAAAGGAGGGCTGAAGAGATGGATCAGCAGTTCAGAAGCTTCCTACCTTCTAGAGGGCCAGAAGCCAATTGCTGGCATGATATCAGGCACTCACAATGGCCTGTAACCCTAGTCGCAGAGGCATCCAAAGCCTCTGGTCTCCTTAGGAAAATGCACTCGTGAACACAAAGATACAGGCACATAGTTTAAAAATAAAAATAAGTATTTAAAAGAAAGTGAGGCTGGAGAAATGGCTCCGTAGTTTAAGAGCACTGCCAGAGACTGGTTTAATTCCCAGCATCCACTTGCTGGCTCACAACCACCTCCAGTTCCAGGGTCTCGACGCCCTCTTCTGGTCACCTGGGATACTGCATGCACAGTGTGTAGACATGCGCAGGCAAACATCTGTACCAATCAAATTAAAATGAAAATAAATATGAAGGAAGGAAGGAAGGGAGGAAGGAAGGAAGGAAGGAAGGAAGGAAGGGAGGAAGGAAGGAAGGAAGGAAGGAAGGAAGGGAGGAAGGAAGGAAGGAAGGGAGGGAGGGAGGGAGGAAGGAAGGAAGGAAGGAAGGAAGGAAGGGAGGAAGGAAGGAAGGAAGGGAGGGAGGGAGGGAGGGAGGGAGGGAGAGAGAGAGAGATCAGAAAGAGTCTAGAGAGGAATTGGAGATGTAGCACAGTGGCAGAATGCTAGCCTTGCTTGTACAAGGCCCTGTGTCTGATCTTCATGCCACCTAAAAAAGAAACAGAGAAAGAAACAAACAGAAAACACTCTTACTCTATCAAAAAAAAAAGTCATCTGATCTTGAACAAATTGGATTCCTCTCTCTGACTCTTATACTCTTCTGTTGCAAAGCAGGATTCTCCAACTAAACGTCAGGCCAGGTTGTAAATGATTGGCATCTCCCATTTGTCTCTTCCACTAGACTATCTTGGGATCATTATCTTTCAATATGCGTTCCCTTTCCCTCATTCAACCCTTGAACATTTGTGCTTAAGTTCAAGGCCACATAAATTGTAATCCTAGCACTCAGAAGTGTGAGGCAGGAGGATTGCCTTGAGTTTGGGCCAAGTTGGTCTACATAGTAAGTTTGAAACCAGCTACATTTTGTCTAAATAAATTAAATAATTAATTATTGAGCCAAACAGAGTACCACGTGCTGTATTCCCAGACCCCGAATGATAAAGAAAAGTTCGGGAGTTTGAAAACAGTCTCAGATACATGCTGACTTTGTGTCAGCCCTGGGCTATGTGAGACCCTGACTCAAAAGGTCACTAAGTTCAGAAGAGCTTTAGACTCTCTCTGGTGCCTGAAGACAAACAAAGTCAGATGGTAAAGCCCACCTGGGAAGCAGGTTTGAAGAGGAGAGGTACCAGAATCCCTAATACTCTACCTTACGCCATTTACACACATGGATTCCTCAGGCCCCACATGATTACAAGATCATCTTTATTCACAGCATAGCCTGGGAAACTTTTATGCACATCACTACAAAGCGAGCGGGTAGCAAATCCATTTTTAGTGCCTCAGGCAAATAGTTATGAAATTAGAATTTGAAAATTCAACAAAAATAACAACCCGATTTCCAAATGAAATGATCTATGTTTAGTGGAAAGGGGTGTGTTTGGATGAGCTCTGTGGCCTGGATGGGAACCACCTCAGCCAGGTGACCCTGAGCCAGGTGACCCTGAGCCATTCACTGGGGGTGTCTATGTGTGCTCATTCTCTGACCTGAAGTCACAAGGGAAAGGCTATGGTCCGGCTCCACACCGGCACTTCTATCTTTATGATCCCCACTGATGGGAAACTCCCCATGTCCCAGGACAGAGCCCTCTCCCTACTGCAGTGGGTCCACCAGCCATTGAAAATGAGGTTAACACATTCTCACATAAATTAATGGCCCAGGAAGCCGCTGTCCCTGTCCCCCCATTCATCCCTAGCTTTATAGATGCTGAATGGAGGGAAGTCCTTCCGCTGAAAACAAAAACACCTTCTTTAACATCAGAGGCAGTGTGCAGAATTCGTTCTTTATGGAGATGAAAAAGTAGCCATCCATCCAAAGGCCCTGATTGCCAAAGAGCACCTTTTTCTTTTTTCTTTTTTTTCCAAGTTAGGAAAGCCACAAATCCACAGTAGGAAAATTTTAAGTTAAAAAAAAATGTTTTTTAAGCATGCTTGGAATTTTGGAGAAAAAAAAATAGTTGTGCATCATTTAGACTTCAAGTGACCTCAATGGTCCAGGAAAGCTTTCCTCTCAGTCAGGCTTCTGAATGAGAAAATAATCTCTTTGCAGGTTTTTTTTTACCCCGTCTCCCTTCTTCAAGTGGCTGGAACCCCTTTTGTCAATGGCCTCCCATGAATGCTGTTACTAATAAGCCTATTAATGAGTTTCCATGGCCGAGTGTGAATAGGTAAATAGGGCCCAATCTGTTGAGGTTTGGGGGGTGAGGGCAGAAAAGACAGCAAGAACTCAAGGTGACAGTTTGAACTGATGGCAACTAGGCTGCAGGTTTCAGCTGAAAGAAACCCCAGACAAGGCCACATTCTCCACCCTCCACCCCCTACGGGGCCTCCTTTCTTCCCAATTTTGCCCTTTTATAAAACGTCTTGAGTAGTCGCCCTTTTCTCTTTCCCCAGAAAGCCTCACGACACCCCCTCCCCCGCTACTCCAGTAATGATACATCAATGGAATGAAAAGGGACCGAGGGTAGCAGAAACCGACGCTCCTACCCATGGCACGGAGCAAACTGTGCTGTCAGCCCAGCCCAGCCCTGGGAGAGGAGAAAAGGAAAGGGGCCGCTCGGCCGCTTTCTGTTGAGATTCAGATGTTTAATTTTAGTCATTTGTGTTTTAATGGGTTGTGTCTCCTTCACTATACAGAAAAGCTGGGGGAACAAAGGCCGTGTCGGGCCTGGCTACATGCAAAATGATGGGTTTCAGTCTTTACGTGACATCTCTATAAGGTTCTAAGTATGGCTGGAGTTCAAGCTCATGGTCCAGGACCACAGCCAGGCAACTTACTCCAAAGAAATATAGAAAAGAGCCCAAAGAGTGTGCGGCATGTCACTAGGGCAAATATATATATATATATATTATGTGTGTATGTTTATATATATAGTATATATATATATATATATATATATATATATATATATATATATATATTCACACTGAATGCTAAACTATATGGACCTACTTCCCTGGGAATATAGGGTCCTTTGGAAGCCAGACATAGTAATAAATACCTGTAATCCCAGCACTCAGGAAGTACAGACAGAGAGAATCAGAGGTTCAAAGACAGCCTCAGGTAGAGAGCTGGGGGCTATCCTGGGCTCCATGAGACTCTGGTTTAAGAAGAGTGTGGCACCCCCCCCTTCACTGTTAGTCCTAGTGTGTGTGAATTGGAGCCAGTTACTTCAGTTTCCTGAGTTATCTGTTTTCTCAGTAACAAAGGAGCTCTTCTTCTATGTCACAGCTGTCACATGGAGTCCAAAAAGCATGAATGGATGAGGACAGGACAGGCACTAGGGTACTCCCAGGGGTTCCCAGAAACTTTGGCACATGGGAGAAGCCATGAGTGTTCTATGGTAATCACCAACCACCCCATAGGTTACTACTCCCCCCTCCCAGGACCATCAAGGATTGAGCTTGCGGCTGCCCTATTATTATTGTGCTATTACTAATAATTAGTAAGAGCCTCCATTAATATATTCGGGAGCCATCACTGTCGACACGCCCTCCCACCCCCAGCAGAATAGCCCAATGAGAAACACCCAAGAGGTCGGCCTTAACTCAGCCTTGGTTGCACAGAACATGGTTTCTCAGAGAGGTGTAAGGCACCTCAGTGCTGGTCAGTAGCTGCTGTTTCTATCCGTAGTTCCTGGAGGATGTTGGAAGGACTGTATGGGGCCAGTAGAAGGCACACATTAGGGTATATTTGGCCCTGAGGACCACCCTGCAAGGGGAAAACAGCATAAGCACAAGAATCAGCAATTCTGACAGCCTCTACCCCTTCTCTCCAGAGTCCACACAGCAGGGAGGCATATTCTCCCTCCTTTGATGGATAGATGAATAATTTCATAATTTAAAAATGTAGAGGAAACGCCATAGGTAGATGGTGTGGGCTCTCATCTCGACACTGCCCCCTTCTGCCCTGTGCCCAGTAGACGAGGATGAGCTCCTGCCGTCTGTTAACCAGAATCTGAGAAGGAAGCCAGTTGGCTAGCTGCTTAGTTAAGGCAGCCACGTGCTCAGCTAGGACGCCATAAGTCCCTTGGTGGTTGACAAGGACCATGGGACACTAGGTCCAGGTACTTGGGTGTGGCTTTCATCTTCTATCCCCATCCCTTAGCATATCTGGCTTGAGTCCACCTGCACGGTTGTCAAATGGGCTGTGATTCTGAGGGCACCGTGCTCCTCACTATTTGCATAATTAAGGTATGCCCCCCCTCCCCCCAGCCTAAGAGATAAGCTTCTGATGATGTCTGGCAGGTCTCTGAACATCCTGACCTATACCTTGAGGCCCAAAGAACCTGAGAGGCTGTCATTTACCTGTCACTGGAGGACATGATGTATTACAGGAACTTGGCATCTGTGTGGAAGAACAGACAGCTGTCTGCGAGCACTGCTCTTGACCCTTCTACTTATAATGAGCCTCTCCCAGAAAAACACCTCCAATCCCGGCCCATCGCTACTTAAGAGCAATGTGTGGCATGCATTCCTTGCCTGCAAGCCTCTATCTAGGCCCTTCCATCATCATCATCATCATCATCATCATCATCATCATCATCATCCTCACCCCAGCACACTGGGACCACCTCCTCTACAGCAGTCCACCCCACACCCCTTCAGTAGACTGCAGAGAAGTTAAGCGTATGGTTGTAACCAGTGCTTAAACAAGTTAATCATATGCAATTCTTCCTTTAGATCCCACTGGAGTCCTGTGCTCCAGTTTAGTAGCACTAGCCACATTCTGAGAGTTCCAAAGCCATGTGTCGCTAGTGCTACCATAGTAAACAAAATGCAGATGTGAGAGGCTTTTGCTGCCATGACACTGCACTGAAGTGTGGGCCAAACCCTTTCTTACTGCCTCCTCCTCCTGGAGGACCTCAGGTTTCTTCCTACCCATTCCCATCTGGGATTTTCCCAGGGTCTGTATAAGAGCATCTTGCATCGCCAATGGGACTTAGGACGGTGGTTCTCAACCTTCCTGATGCTGGGACCATTTAGTACAGTTCCTCGTGTTGTGATGATCCTCCTCCTCTGACCATAAAATATGTGTGTTTTCCAATGGTCTTAGGCAGCCCCTGTGAAAGGAAGGGTCAAACCCCTAAGGGGTGGAGACCCACCGGTTGAAAACTGCTAACTTAGGGAAAGTACTCTACTGCTTAGCGTGGAAACAGGATGGGAGAAACACTAGGGTAGTCTCCTTAGCAAATACAGTGTTTGCCTCTGCTCCCCTGAAAAGGAGCACAGATTCACCGGCCCATCCTGACACCCCCTCTGCGTCAGCTCGTCTTCCCCCGGGGACTCCGATCACACTTGGAAAGGCATAGCCTCTGCTTCTCTGGGTTCACAAGGCTTGGCCCTGCCCGGCATGCTAGAGCAGTTTGGTGAGCCGTGCTTAGAGCTGACAGGCCTACAGATAGATTCTCGCTGATTGACAGTAATGGAAACAGCCTCTTTGGGTCTCTTTGTAAGGTGCCCAGAAAGCATATTTCAATGAGGTTTTACACACAGTGAGGTCTACCTGGAAATTAGGGAGAAAGCGCCATTTTAGGGTAAGACTGGCTTAGCCGTGTTATTCCCCTTGTTTGCGGTGACCCAGTTTCCATGGCTTGTGCCTCCTTTTCTGCCGATTTCTGCGTTTTCGTTATTCTATTTCTCGAGGGTGTGTGTCTATTTTGTCCAAATGCGTGAAGAAGTTGCCTTAATAAAACCAAAAAGGAGAAAAAAACCAAAAGGATTTTGCTGCCAGGATCCTGCTAAACTCGGAGGAAGCAGGGAATACAGGTCAGGATGCGCATAAAACCGCAAACCCTGTAACCCTTCTAGGGTCCCAGAGCTCCTGTATTTTGTCCCCGGGGTGGGGATAAAGGCCATCATGGAGTAGGGAGATTTCTTTAACAGATTTCTAAGAACAGAGCTGAGCAAAAGTTAACTCCTAATTCGAGCTGACACTCGGGGACCCAGGAAGTGGATGGCTCCAGGTTAAGGAGACCTAGGACCTCCGGCCAGGGCCCTGGGGCTCTTTGTTCCTCAGCCTCTGCACAGGAGGGAGATGCTCAGCGGACGCTCGCGCCCCCGTGTGGCCGTGGGCGTCCCTGCGGGCAGAAGAAGGGAGGGCAGGCCTCCGGGCTCTTGGTGGCCTGGCAGGGTGAAAGAGAAGGGGCTTCCAGGGCAGCAGGAGCACAATCATCCCGACATTGTTCCGGACTTCCTCCTGTGGTTCCTGGCGTGTAGCTGATGCAGTGATTGGTGAGGAGGCACGTCTTTAGAAAGAATACAGCTGGTTGCCCAATCTTTACAGAGATGGGCAGTCGTATCCCTTGGTGTCTTGGGAGGGCATCCAGCCCGAATGGCGAGCATCAGCAGCCTTGAATGTTACTACCTCGGGCCTCGTCTCTGTCCACAGGGTGTGGAGCCCCAGGAAGGCTGTTCCACATTTCCAGCTAGTGGCCCCTTCTCTCCACTTAAATAAACAAGATTCTAAACAACCTCAGCAGCTTTGTCTTAAGCTAGAGTCTCCTTTCTGCCCTTAGCCTATCTTGCTGGAGTCCACCTGCACCGGAGGCCTCCAGACCTGAGGACCACAGCTCCCTTCCACCAAGACCAGTCAGTACCCCACTCTGGGCTATACCCTCTTGTGAAAACCACCATATAGCCATCCTTCTGTTGTGGATACAAACTGTATTGTCTGTCTCCTTGCTATGATAAAACACCAGACCAAAGCAACTTAAGGGGAAGAGGAAGGATTTCTTTTGGCTCAATCATGTCTGGAATATTATGGTGGTAGGTTGAGGTAGCCGGTCATTTTGTTCCAGTGAGGAAGAAAATGTCTCCTTTGTATTCAGTCCAGGAACTTCACCTGTAGAATGGAGACACTCACATTTAGGGTGTGCCTACCTTCCTCAATTAATCTAATCTAGATGATCTCATACAGCTATGCACAGACACTTGTTTCCATGGTAATTCTAAACCTCATCAAATTAGCAATCATGACTGACCATTCCCTTTAGGATCCTGGCCAGTTCTGCCTCCTCTCCACATGTCACCCATCCAGAAATAGGAACCATTACCTTCCTTGTCCACAAAGTCATCTTGAGTTTTGATAGGTCCCCATTTGCAGAACCATGATTCAGTGGTTTTTAGCACGGGTAGGGGCTTCCTGGAAGACATTCACGGGGTGCTTACTTTATCTTAGCAACTGTGATTGTGGTCTTTTAGGGTGTATCTGCCTTCAAGCACAAGAACCCTGAGAGGCAGCACTAGGTGACCTGATAACAAGCCAAGCCTTGGTGCTGGGAGGTTCACCGAGAGCACTGTTGCCATGGGGAAGGGACCAGCACTAGAGATCCTGATAGTGGCTCTATGGGCTGCATCCTTGGCTGACTCGAGTGGCTACAAACCTACAGCTGTAATGGACTCTGTGTCTGACCTGTTTTCCTATAGCTCCATGTATAAAATGAGCTCAGTGGATCACCAGGAAGGTCCTCTGTCTATAGACTCAAGTGCTTTTTGTCCCTGCATAGTCCTGGCTGTCCTGGAACTCACTCTGTAGACCAGGCTGACCTCAAACTCAAGAGATCTGCCTGCCTCTGCCTCCTGAGTGATTAAAGCTGTGTACCACCAGGCTGGAGAGATGACTCAGAGGTTAAGGGTAGATGGTTGCCCTTCCAGAGGTCCTGAGTTCAATTCCCAGCAACCATACAGTGGCTCACAACCATCTATTCTGGGATCTGATGCTTTCGTCTGGCCTGCAAGCAGATAGAGTAGTCATATTCATAAAATGCATAAATAAATCTTTTTTTTAAAAAAAAATCAGAAAGATTCCAAACAAATTACCTGGTAGATCATAAGTTCTTAGAAAGAGAAAAGCAAATCAAACCCCAACATGGTCAATAACAAGATACGATGTAGATCCTGGCGGAAACTAATGAGTGGAAACTGAGAAACAATAGATTCAATCACTCAAGCAGAGTTGGTTTTTTGAAAGAAAAAAAAAAGGTGTGTTCCACCATCACCCAGCTCCCTGTCCACAAACTCAACCAACTGAGAGAGAGATTTGGAAAAAAAAATTGTATTTGCATTTGATGTGTACACATTCTGTGTGTCTGTCATTTTCCACAAACTATGCAGTAGAATCACTCTTTCCATTACATTTACACCGTCTCAGGTATCACACACATAATTAGAAGCTGTTTACAGTTTCCTGGAAGATGTACAATTTATATGCAAACACCATACCGTTACATGTAAAAAGGTTTGAGCAGGCACAGATTAGGGAATCTATAGATGGCCATAGAGCAAACCCCACACAGACAGAAAGGACGCATGGGACACTGACACCTAGCTCACAGTCTGCATAGACCGAAAGCCCACATAAAGAGCTTTGCTCACCTTTGAACCCCTGACCCGTGCTCTTTGTGTCATTTCCATACCAGAGCCTCTGGGTCCCACCCTTGATGGAGCCCAGCTCTAACCCTGGCCTCATGTTGCCGCTGCCTCTCTCTGCTGAGTGACATTAGGCAAATGGTGTGGCCCTCCAGAGCCCCTGCATCCCGATTGATAAACTGTGACTCTCAGGCATAACTGGCTTTGAAACTGACCATCCTTGGCAGTGGTTTACACTGTCCAGGGCAGAGTACTTCGTCTCTTTCTTCTAATGCACCCTCCACATGGCCTAGAAAGCCACTCTATCCTTAGTATCTCTGATGGCTTGAAGAATTATTTTTATCTTTTATATTCCTGTTTGTTCCTTTCCGCAAAGCATCCATTTGTTTTCTTTCTAGAAATTCCCAGTATGCTGACAAAGGGATTAGAAACCATTGCTAGTCTCACTTCCCCCAAATGAGATACCACTTCAGAACCTGAGGCCCTGGTTACCTAATCTGATAATATATATATGGGCTGCCTCGTTATATCTGAATTTTGGGTAAACAGCAACTATTTTTTTTAATGTTGTATTATATGTCCCCAGCATCATATGAACAAATATCATGATATAGATAGATATAGATACAGATACAGATATAAATATAGAATCTCAAAGCATTATTCATAATTTATTTGAAATTCAGATTTAACTGAGTATCCAGCATTAAATATGGCCTCCCCATCCACCCTCTTCCCATGCTAAACAGGAGCCAGCCTCGTAGTGTTCCACATTGCTTTTCTGTTACTGCGATAAAACACGGACCAAAAACAATGTCGGGGAGGGAACAGTTTATTTCACCTTCTATGTTATATGTGTTCATCATGGAGGAACATCAGGGCAGGGAAGGACCCTGGAGACAGGAACTAAAGCAGGGGCCATGGAGGAGGGCTGCTTACCGGTTTGTTCTCAGGCTCACCTTCAGCTACCTTTCCAAGAATGGTACCCCCCACGGTGGACTGGGTCCTCCTGTATCAGTTGGTAATCAAGGCATAACCACAGGCTAACCTGGCATAGGCAGCTCCCCAACTGAGGTTCAACCTTTCCAAGTGACTCTAAGTTGTGTCAAGTAAAACCAACCAGGGCATTTGGGTAAAGTGACTGAGCAAATCCAAGAACTAAAAGCCTTCCTGTCTGGATTTACGCAAGAAAAGCCTTGTGAGGATAGGAAGGTAGGCCTGAAGAAGACTGTCATGATATACTTGAGTTTGGTTTCCTGGGCCTCTGTGGTAACCTGGGCTTTCATAGCGACTGATTGTACCTTGATAGAGCCATTCACACCTTGGGCAGTAGTTACAATCATGTCTTTTTACCTGAGCGTCCTGTTGAATGAGTTACCACCCAGAAGTAGAACCTGAACCATTGAAAACGCTGTTGTTGGTTGTCAACTGCGTATGGAGAATGTTTATCAGTTCTTGCCACCACGATGGTCATTATGAAACCCCAACCTTAGAGCACCAGATTCTCCAGGAGTCACAATAGAGTAATGACTCTCAGGAGGAAGCCTGGACCCTGCTCATTCCTCAGCATGGAGGGACCATATGCGCCAAGAATGATATACGATTGGTTCCCTAGGTTTACTGCTAGGTTAGAGGGATAGGTACCAGCCTGTTAGAGCACTCCTCTCAGCCTGTTGATGGGGCTGTGCCACCCCATCTTGACAACGCTATAGGGAACTCAGGTACAAACAGAGCCTTTCTGCTTGAAGAAGACAGAAGAAGTCTTGCTCCAAACATGTCCTGCCTCCAGACCCTTTACTTCTCAGATCTCGCCCTGCTATCGGCTCTGGTCCTCCGAGCATGCTTTCTGTTGGAATATCTTCCTGGTTGTGAGTAGTCTCTGGTGACCTCACCACCAGTCCATATCCCCTACCTCATCCTTCTTACCTCTCTGCCACCGTCTTATTCCTGGATCCCCTCTATCTACTGTGTTTGCCTCTGCCACACATCCCTTAGCTCCAGACAGATAACTCTGTCTGGGTCTTTGGTTTCAGTATGACTTGGGCTCCATGGCAACTAGGTCACCTAGCCTCCCTATGCCACTTATGTTGGTTGCCACATCTGCTCTGTAAATGGCTTATAGACCCCTATGCTGCTATAACCAGTTACCATGAGCTCACAGACTGAAAACTGCATGAACTGCTCTTGCTGGCTCAAGGACCAGAAGTCTGGGTGGGCTCTGCGGCTCACAGATGCTCTAGGCAAGAATCTGCCTCTACATTCACACAGGGTACCAGCTGGACTCTGCTCTGGCACTCTGCATCTCAGTGCAGGTATGTCACGCATTCAGCAGGAAGCCTATCTCAGCTCCTCTTTCTGATCTCAATGTCAGCACAACATAGACGCGCTTCTCGGGGCCATGCAGAGTGGAGCCTCATCTCCTGCCTCATATCTGCTCCAGCTGGGAGAAGTTGTCCCTTTTGAAGAGTTCACCTGCTTAAAGAGATGGCCCGTCCAAATAACCTTGTAGGTATTTTTGTTTTATTTTGTTTTTTGAGACAGGGCTTCTCTGTGTAGCCCTGGCTATCCTGGAACTGGCTCTGTAGACCAAGCTGACCTTGAACTCAGAGATTCACCTGTTTCTGTTTCCCAAGTGCTGGGATTAAAGGCATGCACCACTACCACCCTGCGAATAACCTCCTAGTTTAAAAGTACTTTTTCCACCTGCAAAGTTATTTTACTAGGTTCAGGGAATTGAAACAGGAACGTCTGAGGGGAGCCAAACAGAGAAGAATATGCCTTGCTTCAGAGAGAAAAAAAGAAAATCTTCACCAGAGGCTGTTGTTACAAAAACTAAGTGACTGGTGGAGACCAGCCAACTCTCTCACAGGCTCTAGAGGCTGGAAGTCCCTAAGGAAGATGTCTGTGGAGCTGGGCTCTCTCTTTACAGCCACAGGAGACTCCTTCCTCTCCTTCTCTAGCTCCTAGAGATTGCCTGCCATCCCAGACCATCAGGCATTCTTATAGTCCCTTGGCACCTAGGCCCTTCAGTGGCTGTACCTATTGTCACTTCATCCAGTGTTACTCCTATGTGTCCTTGGCTAACTTACCTCTTCTTAGAAGGACATCTGTCATATTAAGTGGGCCGGTCTTAAGGAACTTAACTTGGTGACATCTGTGAGACTCCCACTGTCAAACAATAATGCAATCCTAGGTGCTCCACACAGAGACAAGGTTGGAGAGCCTTTGGCACAGGGTTGCCTCTAGCTGGCTTACTACGCAGTAGCTGTTGGCCATGCCCAGGGTGGGTCCCTTCTAGGCCACTGTGGGCACTGGTCAGAATGGCAAGTGAGAGTATGTCCATAGCCACGCCTCTCCTTAGCCTTCCAGCCTATCTGACCCTTGCCCATCTTGAGAACAACTTTTCCACTGCTCTTTACTGGGACTGGCTCCTGCCTGTGTGACCTTTCACCAGTTCTGGGCCATCCAGGTCCACATCTCGGGCAGTCTTCAGATCTCACTATTCTGGGAGGTCGCTGACCTCCCCACCTCCCACTCCAGGGTGCTGCCCCCTCTGGCAGCGCAGGATTAGCACTGGACCTGACATCATCATCACCATCCTGCTACACAGCTGACTAGAGAAAGAGTCAGGCTGTTAGGAAACTTGGAGTGAAGACACTACTCGCCGGGGATTAAGACATAGGATGCGTCTGCTCTTGGACCTGCACAGTTCAGATGAGTGATATTTCAGGCAAGAAATGACCAGTCTGCTCATCCTGGTCCCACAGTGATCTGTCTTACAATGTCCTTTTCTTTCTGGAAAGTAAAACAACATTTAAATCCTTTGGCAAGGTAGCCTACCTTTTTTTTTTTTAAGACAGGTTCGCATAGCTGAGGCTAGCCTCAAGCTGACTAGACAGAAGATGACCAGGAACACCTGCCCCTCCTACCCCCACCTCCCAAATGCTAGAGTTACAAAGCGCATGCTACCATGCTTGATTTTTATCATGCTGGGGAATGGAACCCAGGACTTCACGCATGCTGAGCAAACACTCTACCACATGAGCTACACCCAAGGCCCCCTAGCCCTTCCCTTCCCGCTACCCTCTCAATTCACTATGAAACATTAAGGATTCAGACAAGATGCTGGCTACTGACTGACCCTTCATGCTTGTTCGCTTACTGACCTAACGTTGGCCTGCCGAGGGGGAAGAGTTGATACACCCCTTCAGCCGTCTAGGGATCTCACACCAAGTTTTCAAGACACATTTAATAAATCAGAACGCAGGCAGACACAGAGAGGTCCCCAGTCACAGCTTTGTCGAGAGCAAAGAATGACTTCCAAACACTTCAGTGTTCTGACCCTCCTCGTTTCCGGAAGTGCCCGTAAGCTCACTTCCACAAGCACACATGGGGACAGAGCTGGAGAAAGATGAGGGGCAGCTGTCGCAGCTGGGGGACAGAAGAGACAGGCAGGGCCTCACAGGCCATTGCTCCTCTTTGGAAGGGGAGGGTTTCCCAGAGTCACACTATCTTGACACCACCAGAGACTAACACTGCCCCGGAAGGAACAATCATGGTTTGCTAAATGAACAAATCAATAAAATGATTTCAGGCTGCCAGAGACGATTCTAGAACACCCACCCCAACCCCTGACACACACTGCAAATGAAGCTTGATTTTAAACCCACCCATGTCAGAAGCAGGCTGCTCTCCTCATGCCCTGTCTGAGGGTAGTGCGTTCAAGAAAAATGGAGTGCCCCCCTCAGCCACAGTGGGTCAGAGCTGAGGGCCTCAGCCACATGGGAGGCAAAGTCGTCTGCAGTGCGCATGTGATGTGTATCTGATGGATAAATAAACTTCATTTTCCAGGGCTGCCAATCCCTAAACACGCAGAAGTATACATTCGCTCAGAAACTTTAAAAAAATAAACAAGTACGGTATGTTTGACTGGATCTTCTTAGCACCCCAGTGGCTCGCCTTTCAGCTGCTTAATAAACTCGGTTTATGGATACCTCCGACAGGCCTGTGTGGAGCAGTTCCGGTCTGCGGGCTGGAGGCGGGAGGGAGGAGGGGAAACTCCAGCGGAAAATCTTTGTTCAGCCCCTGTTTTTTCTGGGCAGGTGACATTCTGAAGCTGCTGCTGTCAGCTATTGCTCAGCCTGAAATGGGGAGGTCAGGCAAGCCGGGCAAGAAGCTCCTGAGGTGGCGAGCGGGGACTGCCACCCAGGCCCCTTAGATGAGAACCTGCCGTTCTCATTCCTTTGTCCAGGGCAAGAGGAGAGGAGGGAGATTTGGCTATAGGCTTCTCCTTTCTCCGTGCCAATCTGGAATCAGGTACTAGAAGCCTTTTGCTTTCTCTCTTGACCCAAGCTGCCATGATGAGAGGAGGGGTGTGCTTCATTTACCCAGGTCTCTCCCACAGCGTGCCAGGGAGCTCCCCAGGAGGCCATATCATCTGTTCCCTGAGAGCCTATGTGGTTTCAGTGCCCACTGGCCATTCTGTGGTGAGTAATACAGTCCAGCAACACTGAACCCATCAGGAGGCCCAGACAAGTCTTAAGAGTTTGGCCAAGGACTTAGATGAAAGAAGAAAGAGACACAGAGAATCTTTCTATCTAAGATTTTTCTTCCTAAGAAAGACGAGAAGAAAACTGTGAGACTATTTTCAGCTATGCAAACCAAGACTGAACTTTCAAAAGCACGCTGCTGACAGGCTCAAAGTGGGGAGGGAAGGCATGCAGATGACATGTAATCCGTAAGAACCCCCTTCCCCTCAGGTGCTACAATTAAACCAAGTCTCTTAAGTGTGTGTGTGTGTGTGTGTGTGTGTGTGTGTGTATCTGGGTGTGAGTACAGGCACCTTCAGGGGCCAGAACAGGGTATCACAACCTCTGGAACTGGAGTTGTAGGTGGTTGTAAGTCACTCAGTGTGGATGCTGGAAACCAAACTTGGGTGCTCTGGAGGAGCAGGAAACACTCTTGACCAATGAGCCATCCCTCCACACCTAACCACAATTCTTTCACATGTTAGATAAGAACGCACCAGTGAGCTACACACTCAGCCCTGCAACCCAGATTATAAAAATATTTTGAAGGGCTGGAGAGATGGCTCAGCGGTTAAGAGCACTGACGGCTCTTCCAGAGGTCCTGAGTTCAATTCCCAACAGCCACATGGTGGCTCACAACCTTCTGTAATGGGATCAGATGCCTTCTTCTGATGTGTCTGAAGACAGCCATAGTGTACTTATATACATAAAATAAATAAATCTTTAAAAAATAATAACTTGAGATGATCCCCCAGGAAAAGATTAATTCCCCAGTTGCAGAGTCCTCATATTTCCAGGACAAGGCAGGCAGTGTGCCTGGGAAATGAAAGATGGATGGAGTTGTCTGCAAGGACTCCTGGGGTGCTGATGTTGGGGAAGTCACTAACCAGGTCCAGTGTGCAATGCAAATTCACATCCTGACCATCATAGCGCTTTGTAAGAAATTAGGAAAACGTGTTTATCTACCTTCAGAAATCCTGTCAGCAAACCTATTTCTGGGCTTCTCTGTATATTAAATGGTTCAAACTGCAATGGCCACCTACCACCTAGTTCTGCTGTTGACTGGGTTCAGAAGAGTGTTTCTTCTAAGGTGGTTCTTCTGTTTTAGGGAGGTGGTCCCAAGCAATACTCTTATCTTGAAATTCATGTGGCTGGCAGTCCATGCTGGCTATCAATAGAAGTATTTCACTTTCCTGCCACGTGCCTCTCCACAGGACTGAGCTCCTCGTGATGGGTAAGTGGAAAGCTATAAATCTCTACCCCAGGACATAATCACGCATCATTTTCATCAAGTCAGAAATTGGCTTCACCCTTAACAGGAGGTGTGAAAGGAAACTAGAAGTCTTCACCCCACCACAGTCACTGTGGAAGGATGGAGAACACCCTTTGCTTTGACTGCACCCTTATGATGCTAAGGACCCTCACTTAAGGGCTGACTTACAAGGGAAAGGAGAAA
This sequence comes from Tokudaia tokunoshimensis, assembly GCA_036184795.1. Classification (NCBI taxonomy): domain Eukaryota; kingdom Metazoa; phylum Chordata; class Mammalia; order Rodentia; family Muridae; genus Tokudaia; species Tokudaia tokunoshimensis. The sequence continues at coordinate 106,183,634 of BTHU01000001.1, forward strand.
AGAACAGTCAGTCATAACCAATGAGGAGACATGGCATAGAGGCTCAGAGTCCTAAAAACAGAAACTTCTACAGCTTCTCATCTGCATCTGAGATGGGGTGGGGCCTGCACCTTCTCATCTGCATCTGAGATGGGGTGGGGCCTGCACCTTCTCATCTGCATCTGAGATGGGGTGGGGCCTGCACCTTCTCATCTGCATCTGAGATGGGGTGGGGCCTGCACTGACCAGTTCTAACCACCTTTTTCTTCTTTCCTCTTGTTTGCTGGTTGTACATACAAATAGAAAGTCGCACTGCAGGTCCACGGGTGACATCAGACTAGGAAACACACTTCCCCTCTGCACCTCTTAATCCCAAATTCCAAACACAATATCTCCACGCTTGCATTTGGCCAGGGGCAGAACTGTGAGCTACAAGGCGTGACGACGAATCCCAGGGCTTCCTTCACGTGTGAGAAGTCACAGCTCCATAGACACAGCACACACAGGCCAGAAAGTTCCCCCTTGCTCCTGGATTTTAACTCATTTCCCTAACCCTGCCTGACACACATATACAGACCACAGATGTTACATCCTCAGCCCAGCTGGGCCCTCAGGACCTCCTGCACATCCAGAAGGCCAGTTCTATTCATTCCAAGTTGGGGAGGGGGCGTCAAAAATCACTTTAAATCACTTTCAATGCCTCTCCAGAGAGTGACAGAGAAAGCAAAGCCGATTTCCAGGATCTCTCATCCCCAAGGTAATTCCAGAGCACAGGAAGGCGACAGAATCCCCTGCACCTCTGCAGCCTGCATGAGGTTGGCTGCTGCCCTCAGATGCTACGCATTCGTCACTTTTAAAATTACATTTATTCTCTCTCTCTGTCCCACATTCCCTCCCTCCCTCTCTATGTGTGTATGTTCATACATGTGGATGTGTGTGTCCATGTATCACTGTGCATGTGTTGAAGTCAACATACACCTTGTGGGGTTGGTTCTCTCCTTCTACCATGTGAGTCCTAGAGATAGAACTTGGGTTGTCAGACATGGTGACTGGTGTCTTAGCTCACTGAGCCATCTTGCCAGCCTGCCACATATCTTTCTACCTTCTTTTGTGATGTTTCCTCAATACAAATTTAAAATCAGACACCTGAAAGAGGTGAGATGGTTAGTCCCCAAATCAAAGCATGACCTAGATTTGGATTTTTAAAAAGACACTTTATAGGGGCTGGAAAGATAGCTCAGAGGTGAGAGCACTGGCTGTTTTCCCAGAGGACCCTGGTTCAGTTCCAAGTATCCACGTGTGGCCGTTCCCAACCACCTATAATTCCAGTTCCAGGAGGTATAACCTTTTTTTTTGTTTGTTTGTTTTTGTTTTTGTTTTTGTTTTTTTGTCTCCTGGGGTACCAGGCACACACACACACACACACAGGCAAAACACTCAAACACTGAAACTAGACTTGATATAAAGAGACAACCTGCAATAAATAAACAAGAAATTCTAGACACGTTCCACCAAGTCATAGGTTTGTTTATTTATTCTTTCAACTAGCACTTAACAGCAAGCATGAGCAAGATGCCCGCATCATTTGAAAGTGTGCAGTGAGATGGGAACACTGGCGCCAAACAGACAATTACAAGTGTAGGCCGAGGGGCATCAAAGGGAGGCCTCATGCCCAAAGGACGTACACATGTATGGATATAACAACAATCAATTAAGAAGGAGGCCATGAATTTCAAAAAGGACAAGAAAAGGTATGTGGAAGAGTCTAGAGGGAAGAACGGGGAGAGAGAAATGATATGATTATATTATAACCTCTAATAAAAATTAAAAATAAAGTGACTCTCTGGCTGACAAAATGACTCAGGCGGTGGAAATGCCTGCCACCAAGCCTGATTATTCCAACTCCCAACACTCGCAGGTGGAAGGAGAAAGCCAACGCCAGTGCCGTTGGGCCTTGACCTCCATGTGTGCCCTGTGACACACAGGCTCCACCCCCCACCCGTGTGTGCACACACAAAATAAATAAATCTAACATTTATTTTTATGAACTCATATTTTAGGTTGCGAGACTAGCCTCGAATGGTTGAACCGTCTCTTCAGCCCGTGAATGAATAGTGTTATCTGTCCTGTATATTTCAGTTCTGTGGCTATAAGCCAAAGTCTTGAGTGAAAATGTAGCCTACTTTGAACAAATGATGGATGGCCTGCCCTACCTGGCACCGTGTGTTGGTTGTTCTCTGTCCCACATTTGGGATGGGCAGCCAGTGACCAAATATCATATACAGATGTGTCTAAATGTCACACCATTGAAGAGATGTCAGTCTCTCTGGTCATAGACATGACCTCAATGGAGAGCAAGCTGCGTCTCCTGGATGGAACCCCAGAGCCTTACAGGTAAGACAAACACCAACCAGTATGTAACTTCTTTGGGGGTTTTGTTTGCTTGTCTATCTGTCTGTTTGTTTGGGAAGTGAGTGGTGGTCCCCCAGTCTCTGTATAGACACCCTTTTCCTATATCTATTTTGCATGATAAAAAGTTCACACTGAGGCTGGGAGATGGCTCACTGGGCAAAACACTTGCTGTTCAAGTCTGAGGACCTGCGTTCAGATCACGAGAGCCCAGTTAAAGCAGGCATGGAAGCAACATCTGTAATGCTGGTGCGCCTATGGCGAGAGGAGAAGCGCGGACGGGAGAACCCCGGAAAGTGCGTCGGCCAGCTGTGCTGATAGATGCAGCCGTGAGCAATGACAGTGTCTTAAACAAGGTAGAAGGCAAGGGCTGGCAAAGGAGGCCATCTTCTGACCTCCACATGCCTCCCACAGCATCTGTGTGCACCCATGCTTACACACGAGCACACACATACAAAAAGATAAAAAAAAACAAACTGACAGTAGTAGTAGTAGTAGTACTAATAAATCACTTTGGGTGGACTTGGTAAGATTGCTGATCTCAAACTGTTGCCCCCATTAGTGGAGGCCTGCCCTGTGAAGGGGTATGAGTGGCCTTAGTGTCACTTTGATAGGACATCAAGTCCCTGTCTGAAGCTGAGAAGGTTTGTTTGCATTTGTGTTTGTGTGTGTGTGTGTGTTTTCCAAAGACACATAGCAAAGGTCCAAACAAAAGATACAGGTAAGGGATTCTCAGAGCTATCCCCAGACTGCCCCCCCCCACCCCCGGAGGAAGAGCCTTCTCTTGGCTGGGCATGTCGGTACCCTTGGATCTGGAACTCAAGGATACTGAACACCTTGACTGCACATGTCATCTAAGTCAGTTTACTTCATGAGACTTCTGCTAACGATCATTGTGATAACTGCAGCAATCAGGGATTCCTTCCAGCAACTTCACACCATTCTGGGAGCAGTTCTAGACTAGCAAGTGTGGGAACTAAAGTAGCCAGGATCCAGCTACTAAATAAAACATCACCTTATGCCCATGCGGTTTACATTCCGGGAGAGACAGATCACAAACGAGTAGATAAAATGACTATCAAAGCCCAAAACAGTCTAAAGAGAAAGACAGTTGATGGAGGTTGGCCTTGTCTTCTTGGCCTTGGGTCCTAACTTCAGCAGGTAGGCAGCCATGCCCTAAAGCAAGTGTCTACTTGAACAGTGGTACATGCACTGAGCATTTGGAAACCTCATAGAAATGCAGAGCCACTTAGAGACCAGGGACCATATGTAATATAGACAGGATTGACTGCTCCCTGCTGAGCCCCAGTGGTTTCTTTCTCCATAGAAGGCACCTGAGGGAAACTGAGGACAGAGTCAGTAGGACTTGAAGAATTCCAGGGATTGCAGAACCTAGCCCAAGAGCAGATGGGTAGACTTAACCTGCATACCTTGACCCACATGAACTCTGCAGTAGAACTCCGGGCTAACTGGCCCAGCAGCCAGAAACTGTATAAAATAAATAAATAAATCTGCTTCCACCATTAAGACAGTTATCTTCACGTGTGCACGAGTGCGTGTGCATGTGCGTGTGTGTGTGTGTGTGTGTGTGTGTGTGTGTGTGTGTGTGTGTGTGTGTGTGTTGGCAGATAAAGAACAGTTCCATTCTCAATAGCAGTTGGGGTAGAGGTAGATTTGACCTGAAGCTATGAGATGTAGCTCTGCACCTGGCTATGGCTGCAAGCACTCAGAGCAGGAAAACCACTTTGGACCCATTTCTTCACTCCAAACCGCCTGAGGCTGCCCCAGCACCATATCCCCAGAGTGCTATAGGAAATGCACACCTTGGGACCCAATGACATTCAAGCCAAGCCTAACAAGTACTCACCATCCCAACTCTGGCATACCCATCCACCCACAGGGCCAACATCACCTGCCTCCCTCCCCTTGTAGCATCTTGGTTCAGTGCAAAGGAGACAGATAGCTTTAGCTCAGATCAGGAAGCCTGGAGAAGGACACCCATCCACAAGATAGACAAACCAGGACACTTAGCCAGAGTTTGAAGACTCTGAGCTGCCATGACTGGAAGTTCTAGAGATCTGGCGCTAGATGGAAAATTTTATCAGGAAAGGTCAGAAGTCACAGAGAAAGAAGTATTTAGAAGAACCATTGAAAACTGGTGGCTAGAGGGCTGGGGAGATGGTCAAGTGCTTGCCTTGCAGGCATGGGGATCTGAGTCTGCTCCCTCTAAACTCATCTAAAGAATCTGGGTTTCAGGGCTGCAGAGATGGCTGAGTGGTTAAGAGCATGCACTGCCCTTGCAGAGGACCCAAGTCTGGCTACCACCTCCCAACTCACAATTTCCTGAGATTCCATCTCCAGGAGGATCTAATACCCTGACCTTCCCAGGGCAGGCACCTGTAGTTCTCACTTGTACAAACCCACATTCACATACACACACACACACACACACACACACACACACACACAGACACGTGCACACACAGGTATACACACATACTCACACATGCATGCACACACGTGCACATACACAATTTTAAAATAAGAATAAGTATTTTTAAAAAAATCAATGTGTGATATGCCTGCTTGTGAACCCAACATTGGACAGGTTAAAAGAGATAAATCTCTTGGATTCTCTGGGCAGCCACCCTAGCTAAGCTGACATGTTTCAGGTCAGGGAGAGACCTCAAGAACAAGGTGAATGGTACCTCAAGAACAAGGTGAATGGTACCTGAGGAATACAATGGAAGTTGACCTGTGGCCTCCACATGTAAACACATAGCATACACACACAAGCAGGTACACATGTGCACACATGTATGGCAAGTGAGTCCATTCAAGAGACTCTTCTCAGACAAATGTAGGCAATGGGATGGATGCCCACACTTCCTGCTTTTCTTTGACTACTAAAGCCTTTATTTATTTTACTTTATTTTTTCCTATTTCAGACCCTCATTCAAATAAGTCAGGCATATCTGGAAGAGCAATACTGTTTACAGGATATTTGAACCTGTTTCTAGTTGTGGTGTGGGTCAGCCCTTAGCACACACCTTTAATCCCTCTGGTTAGAATACAGACACGCCCTTAGTACTCACCTGCAATCCCAAACAATGAAGGTAAAGTTAGCTTGTAAAAGGAAGCAGCCATGTTTGAAAGTGATGTCTAATTGAGTGGCAGAAAAGGGGATGAATCAGAGAAAGATTTGACAGAATAGGATACGCCCACTCTCAAGAGAAAAGAGAGGAAAGGGAAGCTTCTTAGGGAGAGACAGGCAGTGCAGGAGGAAGAGAGTACAGTACAGGAATCCCGTAGAGTTCCTGGAGGGCAGTGCAGTAGAGTTGAGAGGGGGAGTGGAGCAGCACAGAGAGGGAGGAGGAGGCAGTTTTACCAGGAGAGTTTTACAGAGACAGAAGAAGAGAAAGCAGGCTAGACACAGGTGAAGAGCAAGAGAATGAGGAGCCAGGAGATTAGAAAAAGTTGCCAGAGTTAGTTTGAGGCCAAGCAGAGCAATTCAGAAGAAGCCGAGAGAGAAGCCAGGTTGACTCAGTCACCCGGGAGAGGAGTTTGAGCCAGAACAGCTGAGCTGAACCAGCCCGTGAGAGATCAGAGAGAGTTAGGAAGGGTGAGCTTATTCAACAGCAAGTCTCAGAGGCTGAAAACATTCTAGGCCTAGATAAGATTGAACGGAGGCTAGAAGCTTCCAAGACTAAGCCTAGGTTAGCCGACAGAAGCAGTAAGCTTGGGAGGTTACAATTACATGAGGTAAATCAAAGTTACTTTTACACAATGCTGTCTCTTTAAGGCCCTCATAGATCTATCCAGGTGTTTTTTGTTTTGTTTTGTTGGTTTTTTGTTTGTTTGTTTGTTTTGTTTTTTGGTTTTTTTTTTTTTTTTTTTTTTTTGCACCAGGGTTGGGCATCTCTGGGAATCTGACCCACATCTGCTTAGGATAAAGAACAATTATCAAGCTGAAACATGCCCCCATCCAGCACACCCACTTAATTGGTGCTTTTCTTAAGTTAATGTTTCAGATGATGTGGGCCTCCCCATGGCGCCAAGCTGAAGGCAGAGCCCATTTGCTGAACGCCTTCCTAGATGCCTAATGCCTCTTTTGCACACAGGTGTGCAAGTCTGCCATCACCTTAGCACCAGCCTGATGCTCTTAGTTTCTTATGCCGAGCTTTCTGAACTTGTTTCTAGAAACTTCTTCTGAACCACAGGACTAGAACAGGATAGCAGCGACTTAGAGAGGGTGAGATGTTGGGTACCTGTAACCAGAACTGAGTCTGAGTGTCTACATTGGCGGCAGCATGGCCTGAGGGCATCTGGTCTAACATTGTCGTAGCTGAAACAGTGATATGTTGTTCTGTCTATAAAGCACATTTAAGAAATAAGCTAAGCACTTGGGAGATGGCCTAGTAGGTAAGAGTTCCTGCTCTTGGGGACCTGAGTTTGAGTTTTCAGAACTTTTGTAAAAAGCGAGGTATGATTGGGTGTGCCTGTTACACTGGCATGTACGGGAGGGGCAGAGACAGACATTACAAAGAGCTCACTGGTCAGTCAACCTAGACATACCAGTGAGTTTGCAGTTCCATGAAAGACCCTGTCTCAAGGTAATAAAGTTGAGAAACAAAGACACCTGAAATCTGGTTCTCAATTTGTATATGCATGGGCCCACAAACCTGTACATTTGGGTGCATACAACACACAAAGTTTTAAAAAGCAAATAGCAGTTAAAGGTGATATATACACACTATTGTCCAACGGGGACATTTTGATAGAGAAAGGGACACGAATAGCAGGTGTCCCCTAGGACTGTCCCAGAGAAACAAGCTGTGTGGTAACTCTTGCTATTCTGACTTAGAGAGCCTTAGAAACCACCAGTTCAACCTATTTATTGGACTCATGAAGCCAGTGACTCCAAAATGGAGTTCAAACGGCACGAAGTCACAGTGCTCGTTACCAGCAGAACACAGGTTACGCTCCAGTTCCACCCCAGGGTCAGGTTTACCCTGTGGGTGTAAAGCTCCCAACTGCTGTCTCCACAAACACATTGGAGAGAAGTTATACGGAGGTGGTTGCTAGCCCTCACTAAGGATGTGCAAGGGCCTGGTTTACAAAGGATAGCAGTGAACTTCCAAGAAGTTAAGGGACCCATTCGAGGCCATATCACAGCAAATGCAGCTGCTGAGACTGAGGAGGTTTGAGTCCTTCAGACCTGAGCTTTTCTATGCTGCAATGCAAGATAGCCCATTTGGGTTCTTACATTCTACCTTCTCTCTCTCTCTCTCTCTCTCTCTCTCTCTCTCTCTCTCTCTCTCTCTCTGTGTGTGTGTGTGTGTGTGTGTGTACATGTTTCAGACTTTCCTAGTCTTCCCCAAGAATTCCTCCATAATGCTGACTTTCTAGCTTCCTGCTCTTCTGTCTATTCTCTTCCACAATGTTGCTACTTGCTTTTGTAACTGCTTCTAGATACTGATGAGAGAAAGAGAGAGAGAGAGAACACATATGTCTTGCACTATGGGAGGTACACAATGGCTCACTCACAAACACACTTGTGCTGAATGTAGTTGTTCTGAAAACCTATCAAATTGCTGTCAATCCTAAGAGAATCGACATTTCCCCCACAAGCCACAGAAACTCCACAGGAGCCCAGAACATGTTTGCTCAACGGACTGCCCCACTCTAGAAAGAGGAGAGCTATTCCTGAGCTGAGCCGCCTCCCGGCAACCAGCTTTCTCCTCCTGGGCTTTGTCCTACCTAAACTGCCTTCTCATTTCCACCTCCCATCAGGAGGGCGCCGGATTCATGTGTGCTGAAGCCTGTTTCCTCTGGTTGCAGGAGCCAGTGGAGTCCATTCCTTCTCGAGGAATGTTCAGGAAGTCAAGTGGAGAGCTTCCAACTGGCCCTCGTAGAGGGATTCATACCACGGCCCTCAGAAAATACTACAAATTAGGGCCCTTTCCTGTCTTTCTTGAGAACCGGTTGTTAAACATTCACTGTGGGCTTCAAGCTTCCTTCCCCACACCCTGCTGCGTGTATGCGACCCAATGATGTTCTCCTGACTCTAGTCTCTTCTACCTCGGGCTTTCTTAGCAGAGCCGTTCCTCTTCCTCACTTCTCGAACGTTCTCCTTGTCCCCAGCAATTGCAGGCAACCAGTACACCCCCTTGTAAGATAAGGGTTACCTACAACAGAACCTCGGTCAACCAAGTCTCCCTCCACAATGAGTCAGTTCTGAACACGGCTTGTAAAAATGTGTTTACAGTGTCTCTCAGATCTCTGCCTCGCACATGCCTTTACTTGCTAAAAGAGTTACCCAGTTCTCTTCCACCACCCCCCTCCCATGTCCCAAACAAAGTGTGATCACCATATTTTTTTAATCTCCAGCACGCCCTGGGTCTCGTCAGGCACCCACATATGGACTGAGTTTCTTTTAAACAGGCTAAAGTTTCTCCTGTCTCCATTTAGTCTTTACAGACCTGACTAGGGCAAGAAGCACTCCCCACTTCCAAGCCCGGCTGCCAAGAAAAGGCACAGTAAAGGCACCCTGCCCCCCAGCCCCCGTGAAAAAACAAGTCCCCTTCAGTTCAAGGAATGCTGCTTTACAGAGTTAAGTTCGAGCCAGACAGCAAGCGGACAGTCACAGACTGTGGTAACGCAGAGGCCGAAATCCAAGCTGCCTGGTACGGGGACTCCCTGCCAAGCCCCTTGCCTTGCGAAATCCACCTTCCTGCTTGCATTCCAGTTTCTGAGCACCCGAGTTCTTTGAGAGCAAATACCCAAAGGTTAGGGTGTCCGCTGACTCTCCCTGTCCACATTTAAAATGTTGGCTTTAAAGGTCAAAGATCTTAGCAGCTCTCGAGAAAACTCTTAACCCTCCTCCCCGTTCTCACGGCCACTCACCCCTGATTTGCCCGGCACGTGTAGTGCGTTCCCACAAGAAGATGGGAGTCTCCGAGTGCCGTGACATGATCATGCCTGATTAACTTAGCTGGAACTCAAATATTTTGGAAACAAAACAAAGAGACTGTGGGAAAAAAGAAAGTCTTGCTGCAAATTAGCCAGATTGCTGAAGTGGAAGAGGAGGTTTTGAGCAAGGATTTGGAGCAAGGATGATCCTAACAATGATCCTAAAGGCTTCTGCTCACAGTGCATGTAGACCGCAAGCTGGACCCTGGCAGTAGCCCCGGCTCCTAAATTCACCCTGCAGGGGCCCTGCTTGCTGCTCATAGACGGCACAGTATGCTTATGATGGGGAGGGGCTAAGAAGTGGGGCCACTGGGGAAGCTGGAAGCCATATTCTGGCCACCTGATTAGCATCAGGTAGGAAAACTTCAAATCCCTTTAGTTGGTAGTTCCCCTCACTGCTGGGTCCAAAGCAAAAGGTCTGTGCTCACTTAAAGATACTGGCAGGCAAACTGCTTTCTATCAGCGCTGTGTAATGACCACGGACCCACAATGCCCACAGCCCACTCGGGTTATGAGCGGCACCACAGACATTAACCATCTACTTCCAGTTCTGTAGGATTCAGGCAGCTTTCACTTGTTGCGTGCTTGCCGTGTACAGTTCTTGTATCGAAGTGGACAGAATCTAGACTTCCTCATATCCATCACCTCACACGAGCCAGGATTTAGGACATTTAGGGTGGTGCCACTCCGTCAGTGCCATCCGTCTTTAGATCGTCTCCAGCTTCCAAAAGGAAACTCGGTCTCCGTTGGCGATCTCCATTTTCAGTCTCCAATTCCCCAGCCGTGGCGCCCTTCTGTTTCCTGTCTGTATGGATCTGACTGCTCCAGGAACATCACCTGGGTGCCACTACAGTGTGGGCATCCTTGGCGATCTGCCTTGTTGAACTCAGCATGCCTTGATTTTTTTCATATAATTTTTATATGTCTTTATTTTTTTCATAACTTAAAAAACCATTTTTAAAAACCCCTCTTATCCCCACAGGCTATATGAAAATTGGTAAGTGTGCTCCATTTGCCCGAGGCTATAGTTTGACACCCTACTCCTGCTCTAAAGGTTTTCTCCGTTCTGATTCAGCTAAAGCACAGAGAGACCAAGAGAGTTATCTACTACCACACAGCCACACTGTGGCCATAAGGAAACCAGAAACAAGGCGTAAACGCCCCCACATTCGCTCCTGCACGTGGTTCCATGCAGAGTGACAGAACAGGAAGTTGCTATTCTCTCTGGCAAAAGCGCAGAAGACTCTCTCCTGGTCTTCCAGCCTGGAGATGCGGGATGGGCGGTGCCTGGAACCCTGTTGAGCGACAAGGAAAAATGTCAAGTATGGACTTGTCCTGTAACTATCATTCAAGTCAAAGGAACCAGGCCCAGTGGTGAACAGTCAGTTTCCTATACATTATTTCCATATACAGTGACTCTCCAGACACTTAACAGATGCATTTTAAAGAACACAGCTCTGCTCCTATGTGGTGGGCAAGCTTCCCACCCCAGGCTCTCAGCAAAGACCCTGCCATATTCTGTCTGTTCTTTACCCCCAGGAAGTCAGGATTCACACACTTGGGTTTTTCTGCAAGTTGCCAGGATGGGATAGTGGGCCCAACAGGCCTCACCCCAGCTAGTCAGCAATGTGGGCCATGGTGACTGCCAGTGCTGGGTGCAGGATCCTGCACCAGTAGATGGTATGCATGTCAAGGGCAGACAACGACTTTTTTAACAGCTGTCTTTCAAAAGCAGGAAACAGGGAGAGGCTGAGTGTCTTTTACTAGGTCCTCTGAGTGAACTTACTACTTCCTTTACACAGACCCTTCCCACCAGGATCCTGGATAATAGAGAGTCCTGGTTCCTTGGGATCCTGTGTGGCCTCTGATTTGGGAGAGAACCTTCTCTGCTGGACAATATGCGGTGTGCTCGTGGGATAGGATATGGCCCCAATGCTTGAGGTAGCCCATTCTCTCCCTGCAGGAGCCATGCATAATAAAACAATGGCCCAGTTTTTCATCATTAAGGGATAAAATAATAGTCTCTTTTGGGGGGAAGGTTAAAGATGTCTGTCAAGGGAGCCCCGTCTTCAGTGAGTCTAGTTCATTGTAATTTCCAGATGGACTGCCTGATCAGTCAAACCAGCTCTGTGGGAATGGATAATAATCACAGTGCTGGTGATTAGAGCGACCCGGAGGCATGGAGGAAACCACAGTTCTGGCTGCTAATTCAGTAGCCAGAACGCAATTCTGTGGTGCTCTTGGGAGTCCATAAAGGAAGACTGGCCCTCCGAGGTCCATGGTTTAGAAGAAAGATGATGTCTACTGATGAAGACCTGTAGCTCAAGGCCAAGTCAATGAGAACTGAAGAGGGCAGGTGGTGTGTGGCTGCTGGGGTAGGGTAAGAAAAAGGCAAAGAGAATCCAGAGCTACCAGTATCTTCATGTTTCACCCTCAAGGCCCTGTTCTGTCAGGTGGCTGCACTCTGGTGCTCACTGCTTTCCGGATGCAACTGTTTCGGCTGATCAAGATCATTAATTCTCGCTGCTGTTAGCGAGGCCCCAGCTCAGGGACTTGGCCAGGGTTCTCAGCTGATGCTCAAGTCCTGCAGTTGTAAAGCATTGTCCTACATCCGTAGGTTTTCTTGAGAGGACTCCAGACCCAGAACTATATGCCGTCTGCAGAAATGCAGGACCCCTGCCTCTCAAAGGGGCTGCCCATCTAAGAATGGCCTGTGTGATCAGCGAGGTAATTCTGCTAACCTGGTCTCAAACCCTGGGTCTCCAAAGGCCAGGCTTCATCTGTCTGATTTCTATCCACGCACACGCTGTGGTGAGTTAAAGGTGTCCTTACACAAGTGGAATGGACCAGGGCAGGGCACAGCTGTCCTGGTGCTGGGGAAAGCTGAGACCCAACAGTGCTGGCACCAGGTGATCCAAACCCTCCACGGGCTGTGCGAGAGCTGCAGTCAACTTCGGGGCTTGATGAGAAGGAATGCCCAGGCTTGAGCTTTTCTATTGCAGTGAAAGAAGAAACTTTTGTACGTTGCAGTATGTATTTCCCCCGTGCTTCTCAGGACATGTTCCCTCAATTTAGCCACAGGGGAGAAAGTCAAACTCTAAACTCAAAGTCTAAAGGCACTTGCCACCAAGCCTGATGACCTGAGTTCAATCCCCCTCTGATAGGAGAGAACCGACTCTCACAAATTGTCCTTTGACCTCCATACATGCACCATGGTGTGTGCACACATGCACACTCAGTTTGAGTTTGCTTCCATTGTTATGGGGTAAGTCTCTAGCTAAAAGCAAGTTACAAGTCACAGTTCGTCACTGAGGGAAGTTAGAAGTTAGGGTGGGAACTCGAGCAAGAACAAGCATAAGGCAGAAACCATGGAGGAACACTGCTTTCTGTCGTGCTCCGCCAGCTTCCTCATGCTGCCCAGGCCCACCTGACTAGGGAATGGTTCCTCCCACAGCGGACTAGGCCCTCCAGCAGCCGACTGTCAATCTGGACAATTTCCCACAGACACACCCACCCAAAGGTCAGCCTGATCTGACCATTCCCTCAATTTAGACTCTGATCTCAGGAGACCCTAGACTGTGTCAAGTTGACAATTAAAGTTAATTAGGACAAAAATAAATAATTAAATGAAAATCATACTTCTGCATAATAGTATTGTCCAACGCCATCGTCAACGTATCGTTTAACGTCAGACCAAGAAAGTGATTGATAAAATATACAATAAGGGGTGAAGATATCTACTAAATAAACAGATATTCTAAAAGAAGAAAAAAAAATGCCTTCTTTTAAAACATGGCAAGAAAACAGAGCAGCTATTGTTGAGATGGAAATAAACTTTTTTGATATGTATGAAGAATAATCACTGTCCCTAATATCAAATGATCTAATTGTAGAGCAACTTTCAGATGTAGTGTCCTACCTGTGAGAAAGTCTGAGAACATAAGAGATGTATGTTTAGCCAGTGGCAAAGAAACACACCCGTATACTTTGATGGAACTGAAGTTTGGGCAACTTTTCTGAGGAAGAGTTTTTAACAGATGTCAAACACGTTTTGGAAAAGTATTTGGTTTTGATCCCAGCGGGTCGATGCCCAGAATTTGTCCTAGGGAAAGAGGAATGAATGTACACAAAAAATTGTTTTCTAAAGCTCATTGGCTTCCTTATGGATTATAATAGTGAAAGACAGGAAACCAGCAGAATAGCCAGCCATGAAGTCACTAAAAATAAAGAGCCAAACAATACAACAGGACATAAACATGACAGTTCTGAAAAAATGTAATGACATGGAAAGATGTTCACAGTAAAGTGAGTGAGGAAAAGCATATTGCGAAATAGTGCGATTCGGTGACCTATTTTGTAAAATGAAAAAAATCCAACTGGTTTTGACATAAAGAAGCATCTGGAAATATGGACTCTCAGGTGTTAATGGAAGTTGTTTCTGAATAGGTGGAATTGTTTGCAAACACACGCACAAGCACATGTGCGAGAGTGCACACACACACACGCACACACACACGCACACATACATACCTTCTTATATTTGCTTATGGCAACTGTATTTTCTGAACAATCATTTTTTTAAACAAAGAGAAAATATGATTTTTAGAAATAAAAACACATACACCATTAAGATTGAAAATAACACAGTAAAAAGAAACATGCTAAAAATAGAAAAAGTGGAAAATGCAGAAATAGAAAATTTGGTATAAGAACATTTCAAGAAAGATGAATATATTCTCACAAATAAAGACATGAAAAGTCAGAGCCGCCAAGAAGGCACAGAAGGTAAAGGTGCCGTTTTGATCTCTGAGACACACATTAAGATGGAAAAGAGAATCAATTTCATTCCACTAGTCGTCCTCTGAACTACACACACACACACACACACACACACACACACCTTGAACAATCTTGAAACACACACACAATAGTAATAAATAAAAAAAATTAAAAGATTGGAAATAGCATTTATAAGTAATAAAAGAACGTCAAGATCAATAAATGAGAAGTCATGTTTCCTACTAACTAAAATGTTCATGTTAAAAAATAAGCAAGTTCTTTTTTCTATCTATAAATATTTATTCTGCCTCAAATGTGAAAATCTACAGACTCCTGTGATTTGGCTTTTACACGTTTATCTTGGTTATTTCTAACTATGTGGACCTGTGTGTGTCTGTATAGGTGTGTGCATGTGAGTCCCTGTGCCCTAAGAGGTCCAAGGCGTTGGATCCCCTGGAGCTGGAATTAAAGACAATTGTGAGCTGCCCTACATGGGGGTAGGGGATGGGCTAGAATCCAAACTCAGGTCCTCTGCACGAGCAATACCTGAGCTTAACCACTGAGCCGCCTCTCTAGCCCATTATTCCCTCCCTCCCTCCTTCCTCCCTTCCATCCTTCCTTCCTTCCTTCCTTCCTTCCTTTCTTTTTCATTTTGGGATTTTAGAGATAAGGTTTCTCTGGGTAGCCCTGGATTTCCTAGAATTCACTTTGTAGACCAGGCTGGCCTCACTCCGTAGAACTTAGAGATCCACCTGCCTCTGCCTCCTGAGCGCTGGGATTAAAAGCGTGCACCACAATGCCCTATGCCTCCCTTCTTTCTTAAGCAGAAAATAAAGAACACATTTTTTTTCTGATAATCCACAGGCCTGGAAATCACTACTGCCCCCTCTCAGGTCTAGCTGCCCCATAGATGTTGAATGCTGTAATAGGTAGGGGTAGCCAGCAGCCCGTGGGCCTTAGTGATGATAGGATCTTGTTCCTTTTCCCATCCTATAAGAGGCCTGTAAAACTGCACATCCCTCTCACCTGTAGAGAAAAGCATACTTCTTATCCAATCAAATTCTCTAGGAAGGTAGAGAAGGAAGCAGAGCTCCATGGTTCTCCTATCACCCAGGTGTCATCCTTAGAAGCCTAGGATGGATTGTCACATTGCAAAATCTCCAGTGACATTGTCATTGATAACAGATGACAGCAGAGTCCTGCAGAGGTAAACATGCAGCAGCCTTGGCATCAGCTAGGAACTTGTCACTCTGGAACCTATGTTTTACCAGGATCTCAGAATACCATGCACAGGTGGTAGAAAAGTCAGAAGATTAGACACCGAGAGCAAAGTGCTGAGCCAACCTGACTGGGACATCAAAGCCTCACTGGAGATGTCTGCTAATAGATATAGGCAGCAGGATTAGGTGGTCTGTGTCACCTTCCTGGGGAAGCTGCTGAAGCAGACAAAATACAGGCAGGGGCTGAGATAAACTGACCAGGCTGCCCACGGAGTCGTCTGCACATCATTAGAAAGGCGGGAGTACGTGAAACCACACCACAAAGATGAAAAATAAAAATTCAGAAAGTGAAAAAAAAATTTGCAAATAATTTGGCACAAAAAGTGAGAGACTATTCTAGAAGACTAAAAATCATCAACTCAATCCAGAGATTGATGGTTATTCCCTGATTTGAACATACTGACTATAAAAGGACATTTGTAGAGGCAACCTGAAAACTGGACACCCCTCCAAGCATCAAAGGATACGAAGGACCGGGGCGATGGCATTGTGGTCACATAAATAAGGAAAGGGTCCTTACGTGTCACATAGACTTGCTGCAGTGTTCACAGGTGAGATGGCGTGGTACCCACCTTAAAAACTCTAGGAAGCAATGACAAAAATGAGGAAGAAAACTAAAATGAGAAGTCCACGTGCTCACTGGTAGTTGTTCAACGCAGGTGATGTGTGTATGTGCAGGTTTATTATGCAATTTTATTTTTATGTAAAGTTTATACTTTTTCTTACCTATTTATACTTTTGCTTTACCTATTTGTTTTTAAAATATTTTAATTTTATTTGTGTGTGTGTGTGTGTGTGTGTTTCTACTTGAGGGTATGTACTAGGTGTGAGGGTACTCACAAAGGCCAGAAGAGAGCATCGGATGCCTTGGAGCTGGAGCAATTGTAAGCTGATCCTCGTGGGTCCTCTGGAAGAGCAATCAGAGCTCATTCCTGTTTATTCGTCTCTTCAGCATCCTTGTTTGTTTGTTTGTTTGTTGAGGGAGAGAGAGAGAGAGAGAGAGAGAGAGAAGAGAGTGTGTATGTATACAGAGGTCAGAAGACATCATTGTAGAATCTGTTCTCTTCTGTCATGTGGGAGCAAACTCAAGTTGCCAGGCTGGAGATGGAAAATGCCTTTACCCAATGAGCTATCTCGCCACACAGACTGTCTGAAATCACACCATGACTCCAACATTGAGTTACTGAATGTCTCCAGGCTCGTTAACCCCATTCACAAACTAAGTGAGTAGTCTTGTCAGGTAGCTCACAGAAAGCACATTCAACAACATCCAGCACATAGTAAACACTCAATAAACACTTGCCATCCAGTCGATATTTACAAACCAATTCAGAAACTGCCTACCTCAGGTTAGGTACAGCAACAGATGGAGGTAAAATCTCTCCAAATACCCTGATTTAATAAAATCCTTCACAATGAACCCTTACCTTATGGATTGGCACAGATACAGATGCCCCCATTCTTCCTGAGAACAGCTGGCATTGGTCAGCATCTGCTATCAATAAAAACTCTCAATGGACTTTAAAAAACTTTTCTGGTCTTGGTTGTTGCTCAGAAATTTGTCTTCTGAAAAACTTCACTCACAGGATGCTTCTAGGCCACCTACAGGTCACCTATTACTATCTACTCTTCCTAATGAAGCATCCACAAGTGCTGTATCTCTACTTTTAACACCAAAATGTTCTTTTCTGGAAAATGGCCACCACCACATAACCCCCAGACAGTATGGCTCAGAGTCACGTGGGGAGCTTGGCAAATACAGTTTGCTTATAGATATGTTCCATTTCTGGGTGGCTACAGCATTACATTCAGTAACATCTGCCAGTGAGCCTCAGTCTTCACATCTGTACATCTGGTACAATACCGCTCTATATGTCACCTTCGTAGAGAGAGGATGACTGGACACATAAAGCTCAGGGAAGTCCTTGTGTCAGCTGTCACCCCTCTGCCTCTCCAGCACTCCTTGCTCTGAGAAGAACCCTCCCACCTGTTCTCACCCACCTTCATCTGACCCCTTCTTTCTCAACACCACCAGGCACCCATGGTGCCAAGCAGCTTCTCCGTGTTGGGTCTCCGCATCACTGCTGAGCTATCTTCCTTCTTTTAAACTCTGGGTACCAAAGCATCCCCTGGCCCCATCCTGAGGCCACTCCTGCCTGGGAATCTGGCTCCTTAGCCCTGGATTTGAACCATGACAACCTGAGAAGATGCTTCAAACTGGTTACTTTCAGCATGTCACCCCAACACATGGGCATCAAGGCCTCTCACTCAGTTGCTCCCACCACATTCCCACCCCCACACCGTGTGTCCAAACAGGGACAAACGTAAACTCCTGCCCCTCTTGCCTTGAAGAAAGGGGACAGAACACACTCGAGGCTTTCTATTGTTTCATTTCCAAAGGAAATGGCTACCCATAAATTACCAGAAAAACACCAAAGTCCCTCAAGCTGGGACACTGTAGACCACACCAAGCTTGGGGGGACCGAGTGGGCCCCAGGCTCTGCCCGGCCAGCCTGAAGCAGCTCGCTCATTCCCCGAATTCTCTTGGGATTAGGGTGTATATTTCCCTCTGGATTTGAATATTCCAGATGCCTGAATGTGCTCGGTCTCTAGAGCCCACTCTCCCGTAAACACTGAGCCCCTCCTGGAGATGCTGACTCAGACACTGGCCAAGGCAGCCCCAAGAGGGGAATCAGTCCCCCTTCCTGTCCCCTGCATCACTGTACAGCCCATGTGGCAGTAATATGACACCCAAAGCCACACTAACAGTTTACATATGACTGAGAACAGAGACTGCAGCCAGAGAGAGAGGCCCAAACATCTACCGCTTCCCACAGGAACAACACAGGACAGTCTTTATGCACATGAGTGGAGTTTCCAGCGTCCTGGGGTGTGCTATGAGATAAGAGCATCCGCAGGCCCCGAAGAGTGTATTTGGTAGCCACAGAGGCAGCTTGAGCTGTGGGCATCTGACCATTAGCACTGCAAAATCATAGCTCATCTCTTGTTAGCCAGGTTGGTCACAGCTGCCCAGATGCCTACAGCCATGGAGGAGCTATGCCTTGGCCCTGTGGAGGCTGAGAAGTCCTGTTACAGATTGTCTACAAGGTCCCACAAAAGCTGAGTCAAACATACAGCCCAGGCACAACAGTAATGAGCATAAGGCCTCATGAAGCCCAGGATAGACAGAGCTCAATAACTTTTGGGCTCACCTGGGTACTTGTCTTAGGATTTCATTGCTGTGAAGAGATACCATGATTACAGCAACTCTTATTTTAAGAAGCATTTAACTGGGATTGGCTTACAGGTTCAGAGGTTACGTCCATTAGAGTCATAGTAGGAAACATGGTGGTGTGTATCTGTCTGAATCAGCAGGCAGCAGGAAGAGAGAGTGAAACACTGGTCTGGCTTGAGCTTCTGAACCTCAACCCAGGTACACATGTCCTCCAATAAGGCCACACCTACTCCAACAAAATCACACCTTCTAATCCTTTCAAATGATGCCACTCCCTATGAGTCTATGGGGGTCATTTTCATTTAGACTACGACAGTAGCCCAGGTCAGAGCGCTCAATTGGCATCTGCATTCTGATATATGGCCAGATGACCTGTGAGCATGTTTCAGGAGTTCAAGAAGCTGTTTGCTGCATTAGCCAAACAATATAACATGGCTTTCAACACCAGCCAGGTTATCAGTTGAGGAGTATCTGGGGCCAGCAAGATGGCTCAGCTGGTAAAGGTGCTTGCCACTAAACCTGAGGGCCTGAGTTTGATCCCCAGGACCTATATGGAGGAGTAGAGAACCAAGTCCTCCAAGTTGTCCTTTGACCTCCACACCTTAAAGGCTATTTGACAACCTCAGATCAAACCTCAGGGCCCACACGGTGGAAGTTAAGAACCAACTCCCCTAAGTTGCCCTCTGACCCCCCACATGTACACTATAGCACATATGTACACACACATGCACAAACACAAAAATAAGTGTAATTGTAAAGTATTTCTATAAACATTTTTAATACAGAGAAGTTTAATCTGTTCTCAAAGCCACCAAGTAAAGGATGTTGGGAGAGAGAGTCCAAGAATAGACATGTCTGGCTCCAGTCTGGTTAAATGTGGGACTTAGCCTGGCACGCAGAGCCCCATCCGCTCTCCATGGCTCTGAGTGTGGCTGGAAACACTGGTTTGTAGTCAGGTGGCCACAGGTGCCATGTAGTGATGCTCAGTTCTCATTAAGACAGGACCTTAGAGCCGGGCAGTGATGGCGCACGCCTTTAATCTCAGCACTCAGGAGGCAGAGGCAGATGGATCTGCAAGACCAGCCTGGTCTACAGAGTGAGTTCCAGGACAGCCAGGGCTACAGAAAGAAACCCTGTCTTAAAACAAAACAGACAAAAAGAAAAAAAGACAAGACCTTAGTTCTTTGTTCTCATTCTCTCCTCCCCACAGGGAAACTGGAACGAACCTACGTCAAAGGCAAATCAGTCATATACACATAGCTTCTGCACAGCTTTTTTAAAAACTGTTAAATTAAAATATCAATAATTATTGTTATTAGCTGTGTAAGTATTTGGTGGCGGGGGAGGGTTTGGTCTTACTCTGTAGCCCAAGTTGGTGTGAAATTTGTAGAAATCCTCCTGCATCAGCCTCTCAAGTTCTGGTGTCGTAAGCATGAGTCTTCAGTGCTGTGTGACGTCACAGAGTTAAAGCTATACGTACTGAACACTTACCAGGACCTATGTAGCTGAAGCCAAGGGAAAGCCTGAGCCAGCCCAGCCCCCACTCCAGCTCCTGGGTCAAGCTTTTAGGCTCTGCTGGCTCCACCTGCTTCTCTTAACCTCCAGTCACCTTGGCCCTCAGGCAAACTCTCCCAGTCTCCAAGCCTCGCTGTGGGGAACACATCGGGACTTGAATCTCCCATCTCCTCACACATTGCCAACTTGACTACACTCACTGTTTCCATGGCTAGCATGCTGCAAGGTGGGCCACGTGGTCTTGGTTCAGTAACACAGTTAGCTCACGGGGTTATCCCAAGAGCCCTCACTCCTAGCATAGGAAATTCGTGTTAGTTCAGTGATCTGTCCCCTGTGGAGGGTTCTTGTGGCCATGGAAAAGCTACACGCTGAAGACAGAGGGGACACACAACCTTGAATCCAAATTGGCTGGGTGCTAATTAGGAAGCACCCATGACAAGGAAGGGGATGGTAAGGATGGAGGATCAGAACACGGCCCTTGATCTAATCCGTGTGGAGGGAATAGCCGAGGGTTTTGTACCCAAGTTGCCCATGACCCTGGGCCAGCCAGGGCTAAGCCAAGCAAGAAATCACACCAAGCTCCAGTCGTGCGTATCTACATAAGCTTCACACTTACGTGTGTGGGTGTACACCTATATGAAGGTCAGAGGTCAACGTGAATGATCTTCCTCTATCGCTGTCCACCCTGATTTTTGAGACAGCTCTCTCATTGAATCTGAAACTCCCTGGTTTGATTAGAAGGGCTGGCCAGCAACCTCTGGGGGTCTGCCTGTTCCCACCTCCTCCGTACAGAGATCACCGACACACTCTGCCATGCTAAGCTAAGCATGGGTGCTGAGGATCTGAACTCACATCTCCATGCTGGCACGAGTCCTTTCTTGCCTGAGCATTCTCCCAGCCCCCTTATTCACATGGTTTCTTTGTTGTATGTGTAACTCAGGCTGGCCTCCATCACACAGTCCTCCTGGCTCTACGGGGTGACGGGTACACACCATGAGGCCTGGCTAGTCTTTCCTTCTGACCCACTCTGTGCTTTCCTGGGGGTGTCTCCATGTCCTCAAGGTCATGGCTGTGTCATGGACTCTTTAGGGCAGAAGGGAGTCCACCTGAGCTCAGATGCAGGGCTATTTCTCAAAGCCACCTTGCAGACTGCGATGTCCCAAGGAAGTAAGACCTTTCCTCAGAACTTTTTGAAGTGTCACTAGCCTGGATGAACAAATTGGAGTGGGGAGGGGTGGGTTGGGGGGTTGGGGATGTCAATCCACACAAAGTAATGCTATTCATTTATCCACAGAGAGGGATGAAGTGTGAGGACGGAAGTGTGGAGACAGACTGCAGCACGCACTTGAAACTGCTGTGCTGAGCCGGAGAAGCCAGGTGCAAGGACCATGTACTGTGTAGCCCTCTGTGTACAAAATGCTGAGAACAGCCCACTTTACAGAGCCTGAAAGTAGATGTTGACAGTAAAGGCTGCCCCAGGCTTCGTGAAGAGAGTGAAGCCTAACTGACGGGGGTGGGAAGATTCTTCAGAGATAAGGAGACCAGCTCAGAATCATCTATGGTTGTGACACAGCGTGACACAGTGAGTCTGCCAAATGCCACATAAATACAACTGCACATGAATAATTGTCAGTGTTTTGTTTAGTAGGCAGGGACTCACATAAGCCAAGCCAACCTTGAACTCACTATAGAACCAATAATGACCCTGAACTCCTGGTCCTCTTGCCTCTACCCCCTAAGTATTGGGACTATAGGCAGTGCCACCATGCCTGGCTTATGGGATGCTAGGGCTAGAATCCAGGGCTTTGTACATATCAGGTAAGCACTCTATCTATTGACTGAGCTACATTTGGTCCCTACATGGTTACGATTGTTAATTTTAACCTCAGGTTTTTAAAAGCTGGGAGGCTCCAGATTTAGAAAAGGATGTCTGTCCCCTCAGGCAGAAAGATCTCCCTCCTTTAGCTTATAAAACTTTCAAGTCTTGCTAGTTAGTGACAACTATACCTAGGCCCCCCACCATAGGTCCAAAGGAAAGAGGGAGGAAGAGAGACAAGTAGGCAGGCAGGCAAGCAGAGAAGAGTGTTCCCAGCTGGACACTGTGCTCAGCCTCAGCTTGTGTGCCCTTGAGCAAAATGCTAATAGCCCCTAAGCCTGGCCTCTCCTCTGTTAGAAGCGGGAGGGACAAGCATCATGGGTTCTGAGTCCCTTACAGCTGACTATAAGGAACAAATGGAACAGAGCTGTGGAAAGCATCCCAATGTCATCTGCAATTACTTATGACAGTAGATTCATTGGCTAGAACACAGGAGAAGTCTTCTGAACTATTACAAAGAAAACCTACCCAAGGCAGAGCCCAACACTGTTGAAGTGATGGGATCCAGCTTTCAGTCTTCTGGGAGAAACTGACAAGGCAGGCTAGGAGACTCTGAAGCATTCACATGTTCAGAAGGGCTGTGGTGGAGCTGATTCTGTATCAAGCTTGTGCATAAGCCCTGCAAAAACGGAACAACACAGGCAAATGCCCACCCTCTAGGAGTGAGCACTCTACCTCCTCTTGGCAAAGAGTCAACAGTAGGTCATTCCAGAATGATGAGATGAGACAGGGCCCCACGTGCAGCTTGGAGCATGTATAATGTGAAATAGCTTTGACACATCTGAACCAAAAAGGTGTCCCAGGCCACCTGCCCAGCTAGACAAAATGCTGTTCTTTTGAGACCAGTACTATCCCCTTGGACTAGCATTTAAAATGCAAGATTCCATAGCCTTGATGTGAGCCCAAGTGCCAGACTGCTGGTCAACCCAAGAAAGAAGAAAGGTGCTGAAATAGAACAGAGATCCTGGGAACAGAATAGAAAAATGCCCATTCTAGGCCAGTTGGGCTCAGGGAGGCTGAATGTCTGGGTCCTGAGGAAAGCCAGGGTACCTGACCTAGTGAGGACATGGAGAAGATAGTATCAGAAGCCTGCTCCCAGAGGATGTCATGGTGACAGAACATGAGACTTTAGGTCACTAGTTCCAATGGCTGCCTGGATTCAAATGAGATCAGATCAACCAGACAGCTCAGTTTAGTCAACGTCTCCTGGAGTCAGCCATTTTCACATGGGATACATAGGGAAGGCAGTTAAGGGCATATCTAAACAAAAGGAATCCTGGGCTGGGGTGGCCACCTACCCAGAGAAGAGGCAGCAGGAAGGCTAGAGCTTTTGACTGGTAGGTAGCTGCTGTATAGGCTGGGAAGGTACAAGGGAGGGTAGAAGGGGAAGAGTAGGAGAGAACAAAAGAAGCAGAGGCTGAACACAGAGGAGCAGCCATGCTATTCACAGACCAGGCGGCCTATGCCAGTCCAGGGCTATCCTGGCACTGTCCTCAGCCTCTCGAGCCTGACCACAGCCCATCAATACCCCTTTTGTGGCTCAGGTACAATCTCAATCCTTCCTCTGTAGGCCCTCTTGTGTCCAGATGCCAGGCAGCATCTGGTGCCCCAGGGTGGAGTGAAAAACTGAGAGGCAGCTTCTCCTACTGGCACCAGAAGCTACAAACAACTAGCTGTTCAGTATCCTTTTGTTCAGGGGAACAATGGGCCCCAAAGAGCCCAATCACCAGAGAGAGGAAGTTGTAGGGCAATGACCACCCCCCCCACCTACCCCCACTTCCTAGTTGGCATGGAAATGAAGGAGTGAGAGAAACCCCAGTGTCCTACATCTGAGCCTTGTGACCATGTTCCTACCTGAAAGGTACCCATGGCCTCTTAACCCACACTTGCCTGAATTTGCCTTCGACAGATCTACCTGGCATCCCAGGCTGCCGCTACACCAGTATGCTCCCAGTCTCCATGGAGTCCTGCTTGATGTGGATATCATCTACAAGCTAGCCTCTATCACCACTCCCCATGACCCCAGGGCTGCTATGATCTTTCTTCTACCTTGCTTCATTTCTACCAGCTGCCCATCTGGACCTCCAACATCACACATCTGGACCAGTCTGCTGGAGATGCCACAACAAACCACCACAGCGTGTGGCTTAAGCAGCAGACACTTACTGTCTCTCTTCTGAGACTGGATATCCATGATCAAGATGTCCAGCAGGCTTGGTTTCTCCTTGACTTGCCAATGGCCAACCTCAGGCCTGTCTTCCTATGGCCTGGCAGGGACATCCAGCCACTCACGTTGTCTATCCTTTTTGTCATGACACCAATCCTATCGGATGAAGACAGAACTCTGAGGTCTCATCTAAAGTTAATGACTTTTCCAAAATCCCAATTTACAAACACAGGCCTACTAGTGATTAGGGCTCAAGCCTACAGTTTTGGAGGGATACAATTCAGCCCTAAAGAATATCGCAATGACATCAGCAGTAGCTCCTGTCCTTCTCCAGTCTTATGCGCTTATGCTCCTAGTCTCCATAGAGTTCTGCTTGGTGTGGCTATCACCTCCAAGCTGGCCTCTGTACAACTACACATAGATTTCACAGCTTGCATCTTCTACAGGGTTTCCTCATACCATAGAGTCCTTATGGCCACTTCAGCCTTAGCATTTTTCTTTTTCTTTATGTGTGTGTGTGTGTGTATGTATGTGTTGTGTGTGTGTGTGTGTGTGTGTGTGTGTGTACTTCTCTAGAGGTCAAAAGCAAATTCAGATGTCATTCCTCAGGCAGTTTTTCATTATTTGTTTGAGACAGGGTCTCTCACTGGCCTAGAAGCATTCCAAGTAGGCTGGACTAACTGGCAATGAGCTCCGAGCATCTGCCTGCCCCACCTCCTATTGCATTATCACAAGGCTTACAAGTGTGCATCACTGTGCCTGGTTTCTACACAGATTCTAGGGATGGAACTCAGGTCCTCACACTTACAAGGCAAGGCTCACCCACTGCAGCATCTCCCCTAGCCCGTGTGCTATTACCATAACGTACGGATAACGAAAGCTTATTTGTTTGCTGTCTCACATTGTTGGCTGAAATGCAGATTTAATGGAGGCTGAGGTCCTTTGTCTGTCTCTTTTGGCACAGAACTACCCATCTCTAGAACAGGATCTGATACTCAGTAGGTGCCTAGTGATCATCTGTGGAAGAGATGAAGGTATCACTTCCTACTTGCCACACTGTGTTTTGGTCCCTTTCTAGATTTTAAAACTCCCTAAAACTGAACCCTGCCTGCACTGCTCCCCAGATCTAGAATATACACCTAACCATGCTTCATCAGGACAGATATGCTTGTTTTATATCCTTGGGTGGACTGAGCACTAGGCTACAGGCCACCAAACTCATCACATTACATTGAAATCTAATGCCTAATATCTGTGTCTACAGTGGTCAAACTAGGCTGGAAACTCTTCAAATGCTTGATGTCCCATTTTCTGCACCCAGCACAGAGTCTGACTCTCAACTCACATAAGTAAAAACTAAACATACATCTCACAACCAGTCTATTCTAAGCCTTCATCTTCTTATTCATGTATCGAATAGATAACAATGGAACATTTATAACAGTTTCTTGAGGAATCTGGAAGGAAGCAAATTATAAATTTAATTTTACTAACCCACAACGAATCTACACTCCCACCATTAATACAGACTTCTGTCTTAGTTTCATTTGTATTACTGCAATAAAACACTCTTGCAAAAGCAAGTTGAAGGTGTGGGTATTTGACTCACATTTTCAGGTTCCAGTCCATGAAGAAAATTCAATGATCCAGGCTGATAGGGATGAGACCAGGGTTGAGGGAGGGGCTGCTTTCGTGCATGGAGAAACCTGGGAGAGGACAGGAATGAGACCTGGATGATAAGGAGTGAGCTAAACAAAGAGTTGGGAAGGCAACAGCAGAGCAAAGTCCCGGAGCTAAGCCTGGCGGTGCAGCTGCCACCCCTAGAAGAACCGTGGAGGAGAAACAAGAGTACTGACCTGTGGAATTCAGAGCTGGGTTCCATCCCTAGGACAGAGGAGAGTTACTACAGCATTTTAGGAAAGTTGCTCAGTCTGGGGTAAAGTCTGAAAGTTGTGATGACTTCCAGGGGCATGTAGAAGCTGGGGCAGCTGAGGAGGCCACTATAGAGAAGAAACAATGGAATCTTCAGCCAGGATGAATGCACCACTGGGGAAGGTGGTTGAGTTGGGGATGTTTGAAAGTGTGGCAGGCCTAGAGAGGCTGAGGAGGAGGCAGACTGTATTAGTCAGGGTTCTCTAGAGTCACAGAATGTATGGGTAGTCTCTATATAGTTAGGGAATTTGTCAATGACTTACAGCTTGTAGTCCAACTCCCCAACAATGGTCAGCAGCAACTGTGGATGGAAGTCCAAGGATCTAGCAGTTGCTCAGTCCCAAAGGCAAGCAGGCAAGGAAGAGTGAGAGAGCCTTCTTCCAATGTCCTTATATAGGTCTCCAGCAGAGGGTGTGACCCAGATTAAAGGCATGTGCCACCACACCTTTAATCCCAGATGACCTTAAACTCAGAGATCTCATCTTAATTGTCTGGAATTCATAACCACTATGCTTCAAGATCTCCATGCCAAGATCCAGGTCAGAAACTTGTATCTCTGAGCCTCCAGATTAGGATCATAGGTGAGCCTTCCAATTCTGGATTGTAGTTCATTCCAGATATAGTCAAGTTGACAACCAGGAATAGCCACTACACAGACTCTACTAGTAGCCTGAATAACGGGATGGGTAGCTGATGTCTGTGAAGTGGGGCAAGTCAGGAAGGAACTCTGTTCCTGAGGGCACAGGATCCAAAGCCAAACTTCTATTGCCTTGACACTAAGTCCCCATGTCCTGTCCAACCCAGACCTCAACCTGCTCCACTCCCTAAGGCAAGCTGGGCCCAGCCAGGTGAGTGTGTCAGAGCTCCATCTGAGTAAGCAGTGACTCATTCTCCCTTCTGTCTGCCTCATCCTTCAACTCCAGCATAGCCCTCCTCCCCCACCTGTCCACAAGCCACCTGTCCATACTTGGTCTTCTTTCTGGTGGTGCCAGTCCTTTGCGGGCAGGAGCAGGTGCTCTTCAGTGGGCATGTGTATTGGTCACATTTTGTTGTCGCTGTGACAAAATGCCTGATGCAAGTAATCAAAAGAAGGGAGGTTTACTTTAGCTAACAGTTCCAGGGCTCAGTTCATTTTGGTAGAAGGAGCAAGAGACTGCTGATCACTTTGTGGCCACCATCAGGAAGTAGAGAGATGAATGTGGGTGCTCACCATGCTTTTCTCCTTATTCAACAAAGGACCCCAACCCATGGAATAATACTGCCCTCATTTAGGGTGAGTTAACGCAGCCTGCATAATCTACATAATAGAGACCTGTCTCCTACTTGACTTTATTTAGACCTTGTCAAGTTGATGACCAAGACAAACTATCACATGTTCTGCATCCCCACCCCAGGTGAAGCCTGCTCTGGGACTAACCTGCGGTCATCCTAGATGTTGCTCACACTCAGTCTCTCTGTGTGTCCTTGGGCCTGCCATCAGTAGTATCTGCTTTGAAATCTTTTACTTGGCAGCTTCCAACTTCGATGGTTAATTATAAAATGCCAGCTATTATGAACTGCGACATTTAAAGGTATCTGTGAAGGGGCCTGGCATGGATGAGGACTTACCACCCATTCCCTAGCACTCCTTCAGAATTATTAAGACCTGATAGTCTCCTATGGTAGGACATTCCGAATCCAAACATGAAACCAGAGTACAGGTTATCTCTTCTTCACTAACCTTTAAGCCACAGACAGAACCAAATGGGAGTTGTCCTGTGAAAAGCACATCACCCCATCCACCTCCTCCTGATAGGGAGGCAAGGGCTGGACTCGTCCCTAGGTCACCAGACCCTTGTTCTGGCTTCTCTTCTCACAGCACCCGAGTCAAAATGGTTCTCCCAGCACAGCAGTCTTTAATCACAAATGCGTCTCGTTTTCCATAAACACTGCCTCGTGTTTTTCGTTCTTCACATGGGTGTTTTCAATTGCCCACCAGAGCTGCCTGTGTGCACACACCCAACGTGGAGGCCGAGCTGCTTCCCTAGAGTCAGGGTAAGAATGCTACCAGTGTGATTGCCTGGGGAACTGGACTTGCCTGGAGTGATCCGGATGGCAGAGAAGAGACTCATCATTGTAGAAGTTACTTTTCTGTGGCTGTAATGAAACATATGAGCAAGGACACTTAAGGAAGGAAGGGTTTGATTTGCCTTACAATTCCAAAGAGGTGAGAAGAGTCCATCAGAGAAAAGAAGCATAGCAACAAATGACAGGCACAGTGACAGCAGCAGCTGGGAGCTCGCATCTTCAAAGGCAGCACAAAGCGGGAAGGGAACTGGAAGTACAGTGAGGCTGTATAGTCTCAAAGCCCACCCCAGTGACATACATTTGCCAACGTCTTCCCAACACTCCCCAAACAGTACCACTAACTGGGAGACAAGTGTTCAGGCTAATGGGGGTTATTCCTCATTCAAACCGCCTGCGTCATGGGCTCAGTACTCATTTTAAGCCCTGACTACAGGGGCAGGAACGCAAATAGAGTAGCTGTGGATACTCGAGGCTCATCTTCCTCTTTAGATGGGAAAAACTCATTGCTACCTGCCTCCAGGAGCCACTGGGGCAGAGGCCTTGCCAGCCTCCCTGATGGATAAGGGCATAAGGCCTGGTGTCAGGGATGTGACAAATGCTAAGACCTAGCACCTTGGTTCTAGTGACAGTTCTCCTGGAATAGGGACTCATACTGCAAGGGACTGGATGCTATCTAAGCCCCGGAGCAATGATTGACTTGGGCGAGTCTATTACCCCTCTGAGCCTCAAGCCTGTCATTTGTCAAGTAGGGACAATGCTTTGGGGATTGGTCCCAAATTCTGAGGTTTGGAGAACCATGTCTAGCACACAGCAATTGCTCAATAAATGAAGTCTGTTAACATTGTGGAGCAAGACACACACAGTAACCAGTGCAATCCTCCTTGGCCACACAAAGCAGAGGACATGGCTAGCTCTCCATGGATGGCTCACATCGCTATAGACACAACAGGCCTAGGAGGATTCCCAAATAGCTGTCCTGGCTCTGTTTTTATTTTTATGTTCTACCACTCACCTCTCATATCAACCCACTGCAGCGACGAACTGACCTGCCCCACCCCCCTCACCTGCAATGTGTCTGCCGAACAGTGCTATCCTGGAGGAAGTCTTGAATGCAGAGGTGAGGGGGAGGGACGTTGATGGATGTCAAGAGGACCAAGGAAGATTTCATGAGCCAGATAGATTTTTGCAGTCTATTGATTTTGGAAGGCTGTTTTCACAAGTCATCTAAGGGATCTTCCAGGAGGTCAGCCCACAGTGCGGCGCCTGGAAAAATGAAGCAGAACACTTGTTAATTCCTTCTGTGGCTCTGGGACCACAGGTCTGTGCCAGGCCCTCCTCATCGACTGCAGGGCTCATTCCACACCTCGGTTCCCCTGGGGAACCTAAGCAGGGCAGCAATTCCCTGCTTCTGTTTCAAAAATGGTGAACGCATGGACGGACCAAGAAGACTTGTGTTAGAAGTAACACCCGATTCCATTCTTGCCATCTGCATCTCCCTTCTGCTTAAATGTGTGCTTTTAATATTTATATGATGGCTTGCACAATGAGCCTATTATAACCTTTTATTATTTTATTTTTTTAAGGCAGGATATCACTCTATAATCCAGACTGCCAGACTAGCCTGGAACTCACTATATAGTCTAGGCTAGCCTTAAACTCCTGGTGATTCTCCAGCCTCAGCTCCTAGGTGCAAGGATTTTAGACATATACTATCAAGGCTTGCTGAGTTTGATAAAATGTCATGGACAGTCTTGCCCTCTGACAGATGTCAATCACCATACCCGGGTCAGTGTCTTCTGTTTAGACCAATGACCCGCTGGAGAGACCCTGTTGGAGTCACCTCATGTCTTGACTGAAATTCCTACATTCTTCTACATGGATGAAGCAGACTGGAACAGAAGCCAGGAAGAGTTTTCGATCCAGCCTAGGTTTCCCCTGTAAACAGTAAAGTCGGCTTGGAAGAAGCATCTTTGCATTTTGCAGTGAATCAAGAAAGCAGATCTAGGGTTGAACCTCAACCTGACCTACTCACTAATCAATTCTAAGCAGCCAGTCCTCTCCAACTGGGTGCCCTGATGTGGGAATGCTTCCCACTCTGCAGGACTGCTACAAGTCTGAGTGTTGATGTAAAGAGGAGGGAACACCACCTCCGAGACCACGATAGAGGCTTTGCTTCTCACTCCAAAGAGAAAATTGGCAAATGATTCCCACGCTATGTGCTATCATGTGGCCCATGAGTCATGGGTGGCTTTGATACTTGCAAAAAGGCTCAAAAAACTCAATAGTACTTCTTGAGACATGGAAATTAGGTAAAATCGAAGGGCCAGTGCCCTACAACATAGGCTGTAGTAGATGAGCTCTTTCATTCTCTCAGTGCCTCTGGCGCTGAGTGGAGCAGTCCACACAGACTGCAAAGCCTGTGGTGCCTACAGTGTTCATTCTTTGACTCCTCACCAGGCCTTAGATTAGATGTCTGTTCTGTACTAATTAAGAGAAGTCTTTAGATTCTTGGACATAGGGGTTCTCTATCCTTCATGACAAATCAAAGAAATGAGAACTGCAAATAAATTCAACTGGCCAGGCTGTTCTGGAGACTTCATCCTCTTCACAAACCCTCAACAGAACTGGCACATGCGTACTTTCCCTGGGATATTGTTCTGAAGACGGCCACTTCCTAAGAGCCTCGTTCTGAGAGAGAGACTTTTCGAGGAAGAGCATTTTGCTATCTCCTCTGGCATTTTGGGTCAAATCATTCCCCATAGAAGTGCTGATGTCACGTGGAAGCATTCATGTCTGCATCAGCTGTATGACTGGCAGCTGGGGCCAAACATGCATACATTGCAGGAATGTATATGTTTGGATATATACAGTTTAGTTCATTTACCAAGCATGGAGGGGTTCTCAATGGACACCCTAAAGGTCCTCTCCTCTACCCCATCCCAGTCTCCCTGTGCTCATGACTGTTCACAAGGAAATGTTGATGAGATTGCTTGGTGTAAAGCCACAGAATCTCACTGACTTAAGGAAGTTTGCGTGAACTAGCAGGATTATTACCACACAAGCAGAAATTCAAATCAGGAGGCAGCCCTTGAGTCTAAGCCCTGAGGCCCAAGGCTGGAGTCACTTGGTGATGCCACCGCAGCCTTCCGGATTCAGGTCAGAGAAACAAAGCGATTTTGAGAAGGGTCATGACAGGCTGTGGACAGGAAGGAGGAAGGAGTGGAGGTCTTGTATATGAGTGAGGTTCGGCCTCCCACTGAGGGTGCTGACTGAGGAGGCCCGAGAAAGCTTGCAAAGCCACTACTGTGGTCAAGACAGCCAGCTCAGTGTTTTACACATGCTTAGTGGAGTCAAGTGTCAACCACAAAGAAGGCTGGTTACCTCCTGTGGGTAGAAAATCACAAGACAAGATGGCTTGGCTGTAAAAGTGATCAGTTGATAGTCTATGGAGATATGCTGGTCACCAGAGTACAAGTATGATGACCTGAGGCAAGAACTCACGTTAAAAAAAAAAAAAAAGCTTGTATCCGTACTGTGTGTTTGTAATCCCAGTGCTGGGAGGCAGAGACAAGGTCCTTAGGGCTCACAGACAGCTTAGCCTACTTGCTGAGTTCCAGACCAGTGAGAGACCCTGTCTCAAAGAACAAGGTAGAGAGTACCTAAGGAACTATGGGCAGGGTTGACCTCTAGCCTGACACACGCACATGTGTACATACGTGTTCCCTCATGCACTTGTATAGCTCACACAAAAGCAATAAATTATCATTAAACCTGACTATGAACATCTGTGCAGTGGCCAGAAGGGATCAAAGAAACCCCCACCTTTGAGCAGCTCTTACCCAAATAAGATAGCAAATTCCTCCTCTAACTGTGGCACCCGCCGCATGAGAAGATCCTCTGTGCTGCGGGCCCTCCCGAGCCTCCCTCGCTTGCCACATAACACTTCTCTTGACTGTCCTGGCTCCCTCGCTGTATTAGTCTGGGCTTTCTGGAAAAAATAGTCACACAATTAAAGAGGTTGGCAAGGCTAGAGTGCCGGGTGGTCTGGCAGCTGGAGACCCAAAGAAGTCTGTTTTTGAAGTTCAAGGCTAAGGGATGTCTACTGGAAGAACATTCTCTGTTTGGAGGACACTACTTTCTTGATCCATTTCCGGTCCTTGACTGATTGCACAGGACCCACCCATGCTGTGGAGGGCACCCTGCTTTTCTCAAAGAATAGTGATTTTAAAAATGCTAGTCTCATCCAAAAAAACAACCACCCTTACAGAAACATCCTGCGTAATGTTTGGCCCCATCTCAGGGCGCCATCCCCAGCCAAGTTGACACACACAAGTTAGCCAACATAGTCAGCATTTTGTGAGGACTCATCGAGGGGCAGTGCTTATGGTAATAACTAGCTCAGTACATGTTAGTTGGAAATAATGGTTGAGAGTTAACATGTACAAAGATGGCAGCCCTGAGGGTCAGACATCTGCCACCGTGTTTCAGAGCAGGGAACGGCTCCAGGAGGATAAAGACCTCTGAGAAATCTTCACTTAGCAGAGAGGCTGGACCTGGGTTTTGTTTTTTTGGGTTTTTTTTTTAGAAACTTTGTTCTCGTGGGAACAATGCCTCAGTGCTGTGCAGCGTCCAAACATGCTGCGGGTTCTGCATGGCAGGACACAGGGCTACAAAGCCAGAGACAGCACTTATGGAAGGCCTTGGAAGAGTTCTCAGATTTTACAACCAAGTCCTGTCCAAAGCTCGTAGATGCCCTGTTTGGTTATTCTGGACCCCACTGGTCTCACGTTAGGGGGTGGCTAGTTTACAGAGCAGCCCCTCAGAGGGCATTCTCATTTGTTCTGCAAAAGGTTCTCATGTCAAAACCAAGTTTATGAGGGTTGAGAAATATGGATGTGTCCTCCTGTGGAGGACTGGCCCTAGGAAGGAGAGGCCCCTTCGGGCAGGAAGACGCTGAGAGGCCAAGCCAGCCTGCTTGGTGGCAGGGAGCAGCCCAGAATTTTCCAAGGAGAGAGCCAAGGGTGGAAGCAGCCTTCAGACACTTCTTCCGACCCTCTGGGCAAGCAGGGCACATGGTGCCAGGCCCAACACTCACAAAGTGACCCAGTGGAGCATTGGACTCAACAGCCAGCCCTGGGAACCTGGCCACAGGTCAGCAACACCAGGGGAAAGTAATACCCAGAAGGGACCACTGGGGGCCCGGGTAGGATATGGGAAGCTGCTTCCCACGAGCCCACTGGGAAGCAGCTTTGCATGTGGGGACAGGGCTCGGCATTTGCCTGCGGGCCACTTTGAGAGCGTTGCCAAGTGTCAAGCACACAGGCACTGTTCCTTTGCCAGCTGTTTCACAGAAAACTTGTTGTCAAGGAAAACCGAAGCAGGAGCATTGGTAGATTCTATTGGGAATGCACCATCATGATAGGTAATTTGAAATACTCGCCTTCTATTGTCGTGACAGTGACAGACAGGGGAGCTCAGGTCCTCCTGTGTAGAGGAAAGGTGGATGACATCAGGAGAGGGAGTCAATTCACTCACAGACACAGCATCTTGATTCCGGGAAGCCAAACTCTTCAGACTACTTCTAAAACTAGTGTCTCTTCCTGGTTCCTCGGCACTGGTGGTTCCAATCAGTGGATTATCAAGCATCTATATGTATGTTCGTCTGCATTTTCCTGAGCCTTGGGGATACACCAGTGAACAGAATCTACAAACTTCCCTGCCTATGCAAACTTTGAATTTGAGCTGGAGCTGAGGTTGGGGAGATAGGAAATAAACATAGTGTGACATAGGTAAATTATACCTACAGGGGATCAGAGTGGAGCCAGGGGGAGCAGAGGAAGACCAGCAGTTCTCGACCTGTGAATCGTGACCATTTTGGAAGTCGATCATCAGATATCTTGCATATCAGATATTTACATTACAATTCATAACAGTAGCAAAATTACACTTATGATGTAGCAACAAAAACTGGGAACAGGGGAGAAGGCATGGTGTGTATTGAAAAGGTAGGTACTCTGAAATCCTCCAAAATCCACCTGCCTTGGGGACTCGCTTTGCCAACAAGAGAGCATGAAGCTTCCTGTAGATGAAGGTATCTCCACCCAGCTTACCTACCTGCCTGTGTGCATCCTGCCAGTCTGGTCTGCATCTGGCTTCCCTTTGCTGGGATCAGCCCTCCATTGCTCTCTCTCCCAGCTCCTTCCTGCCCCCACCAGCTTCCTCTCACTGATGTTGCTCCTAAGAAACTTCTTGCTGGCCTAATCCCATCTGCTTCCTGATGCTGGAGACTTCATGAGAAGGAAGAAGGATAATTTGGTGGTGAAGCCCCCCACGTGGAGCAGAGACTTATTCAAGTAAGTGCCAAGCAGTCCTTCTGCTGGGGTTGGAAGCTGCTGGCTGGACACCCTGCTCTCTGTATTCACTGACAGATCTTCTCTGTCACCTCTGAAGTGTCTGATCAACTTAACCCCTTGGTGCCAACTCCGCTGCCATATCTCATTGTCTTGTTGATCCAACAGATTGAGGCCCAGAAGCTGCCCCTTCTCTCCTATCCCTAGGCCCTCCTGAGAGGCTTAGCAGACCTCAGCTTCTCTCTCCTTCTCCTGACTGCAAGTCACCCTAACTTGGAGACATACGTGCGCTAGAGGTCACATGGACATAAGTATGACATAGATATCACAGCCCCTGAGAAAACCACTGGGAAGACCCTTTAGACCAGCAGTTCTCAACCTGTGGATTGCTTATCATATATGTTGCATATCCAGGCATTTGTATTACAATTCACCACAGTAGCAAAGTTACAGTTATGAAGTAGCAACAAAATATTTGTATGGTTCAGGGGTCACCACAATATGAGGAACTGCACTAAAGGGTCACGGCATGAGGAAGGCGGAGAACCACTGCTCTAGACTGCTACATTTTTGGATCACCACCCTTGGTTACAGATGACCAGCTAAGGACCTAGCTGGACATTCCATCTCTGTCTTTGTACCCTCCTATCTATGCAGATCCAGTGACTGACATCCTCTAAGCATGCCACCCAAGTTCCCTTTCTGGCTTTTGATTCCAACTAGTTTCTTAGAAACACATCCATAGAGTTCAGGGCTCTAGAAGACATATTGAAGCCTCTAGCCCCCTCTTCCATCTCTGTAATATTATTTCCTGCCTGTGAAGGGCTACGAAGGTTAAGGAAGTCAGTCATCAGGGCCGCTCTAGAATGATGACTAATCGTACCGAGTACTTGAATCTGGGTAATGATAACAGAGCAGCAAAGCTCAAATACTAGACTTGCAAACTCTGCCTCCACTGCTGAGCCCTGCAGGCCTGGAGCACATTACACTTCTCTGGGCTGTAGCACTCCCATCTGCTCAATGTAGAGAATCCTGGAACCAATGCTCCCCACCCTGTCACCCAGGCTGAGTTCATAGTTCGAAGCTCTTAACACAGCAACAGGCACAGGCAAGCACTCTGTGTTGACTAGCCACTTAGTAAACATCTTGTCTACCTGTCGCTAATTGTTGAACTGCAAGCTGGATCCAGTGTCACTCCAACAAATACTTATGAAGGGCCTTGGGAAACTTGTTTTCAGCCTTGAATTCTAAAAGAACCTTAAACTCACACCTGAAATCAGAAGCTGCAAGAATAAAATAGGACTAGTGTATCCTAGCCCCGGCATTCATCAGTTTGTATGGATGGCTGTACTGACGCCTCTTTCCAGTCCTTTCCTCTGCCCCCTTGACCCTTCTCTTTTGTTTTATTTCACTGAGATGGGGTCTCACAGAGTCCATCCCTACCTGGGACCACACAGCCAATGCTGGTCTTGAGCCCCTTTCCTTTCTCCTTCTCTCCAAGTGCTGGGATTACAGGTACCACCGCCCCAGCACCTGCTCATTCTCTCAGCATCACAATTCATCCTTTTTATTTTTAATATACGCACATGAGCTTCCCAACCTCAGAGAGATTCTCCTTGGTAACCACAAGCAGAAGAACTTAATACAGACCTGTTTTTATCTCATCTATAGTTCCTGTTCAACTCTGGTCCACAGACCCAATTATTTCTCATATTACTGTCCTCTAATCCAGTTTAGATTAGGCACTACATCTAGTTGTTCTAATGTACTTATGATTCCATCATCAATGAGGCCCTGTCCCTAATATTTGTAGGAAAAGAAAGGGGTACTAGAGAGGTCCACGTACCACATCTCTAAACGCATGAAGATTAGTTTTAAAAATCAACTGTTAATGTTTTCTACACTTACCTTGACAAACATGCTTTCATAATAGCCTGGAAGCCCGTGTTTGAATGTTGCCTTCTTGAACTCTGTGTTAGAGTCAGTACTGTAGGAACAGCAGACTCCTGACCTCTAGCCTCTTCCTCCTCTCTTCTTATCAGCTCTGGCCACCGCAAGGGACCCTACCTGCACTCCTATGAAAATTCCAGTCCACATTGCCAAGGGCCATCCACTGACCACCAACAGCAAGGGTCTCAGTATGGGTTCTAAGGTACCTACACTAGTGATATGATCTATACTCAGGAGCACCAGTACATGGAAGGAACTGCAGAGGCCTTAGAAATGAGCACTTGGATCCTCTGGGGCTGAATATGTTGGTCGCTATGTCTTTGTAGCATCACCTAGAAGGGAAAGAGGGCTCCAGGTGGGTATGGCCTTTAGTCTCACATACCATACCCCAAGAAGGAGAGTGCCACTGGAGAGAACCAAAGTAGGATGATTTTACTTGGGTCAGAACAGGGGTCTCCTTGCCTGGGCCTTAGGATTTCCTATTTTTTAAGGGCCTCAGGCTAAAGAAGAATACAGAACCACCTACCCTCCATGAGTCCAGTGCTTAGGGATTGAGTGAGCACATAGTATCACCAAGTTTTCAGAAGAGTCTCCCCCTTCCTCTGGCCTTAGAGTCCTTTGCTTTCCCCTAAGGACATGATTACTTCACTAGGAATATTTGTGAGTTGTCATTGACCTCTTAAACATGTCTTGATATCAGGATCCATGCCTGTTGCCCTGTGTTTCTTACTCCTTAGTGCATAATCTACCAGAGTAGATCATCTGAAAAAGAGTAGTGTGTGAGTGCAGGAAGGCATGGGCCATGTCCTAGAGATCCAAATGGATGAGAGCAAAGAAGTGGATGAATGGGTGGCTGGTTAGCTAGATGGATCAGTACACTGGATGGTGTATGTGATGGCTAATATCAATGGCAACTTGACAGGATCCACTAATCTCTAGGCTTCCTGTAAGAGAATGTCTAGATTCTAGATTGGGTTAACTAAAACGGAAAGGCCCAGTGGTGGAGTGGGTTCTCCTCGACAGACTAGATAGGAGACAGCGAACTGAACATTAGCATTCATCTTTTTCTGCTTCCAGACTTTAGAAGTTGTGAGACCAGCTGCCTCACACTTCAGCTGCCACAACCTCCCACTATGGCTGACTGTACCCCTCAGACTGAAACAGAAGAAACCCTTCTTACTTCCCTTAAGGTGTTTTTTTATCATAGCACTGAGAAAACTAATCAGTAGAGTAGATAAGTGTATATATTTGAGGGATGGTTAGGTGGTAGCTAGATAGAAGGATGGACAGGCAGATGGTGGGTGAATGGCCATTCTTATCTTTCCTGAACAGCAGCACCAGGTAAAGGCAATGGCAAGTGCTGACAGCTTTAGGGAAAACCTTGAAGTAACTCTGAGATGCTCCACCAGAGAATCTGAGCGACAGAACTGGCAAGAGAATCTAATGTCTCCAAGAACCACCGCTCTATCATGAAATGCATCAGCTTCTAACCTACAGCAGCAAAGCTCCGTCCTGGGCTTAGCAGACATAGTCTGCCCACCATTGTTACCTGATGCCTGCACACTGGGCCTCATGTCTTCAGCTTGACAGGGGAGGGGACTCATGCCTGTCGCATGTGTGTCCTAACCTGCCAAAGGCCTAAGAACAGATCCTGTTCACACCAAATGACTGAGATGCAGTGTCAGCCAGGAGGCAGGACTCTGATGCTCTGAAATTGGGTCACCAACAAGTTACCTCTCCAAGTTTCCCAGAGAAATGTCTTACCTCATGCCCTCATGCCTAAGAATTACAGCACACATATACCACACACACACACACACACACACACACACACACACACACACACACAAAGAAGGAGGAGGAGGAAGAAGAAATAGAAAGAGAGAGAGAGAGAGAGAGAGAGAGAGAGAGAGAGAGAGAGAGAGAGAGAGAGAGAGAAAGGGAAAAAATTCTCACTAGCTAGCCCTGCTGTCCCAACTTTCAGCAAAAACTTAGGGCATAAAAGCCAGCCTTCCACATGTGCCCAAACGATTCACAGATTCCAAACAGCAAGAAAGGCTAGGAACTGGCCACATGCAATAAATTAAAAAAAAAAAAAAACAGAAGAAGAAGAAGAAGGAAAAAAAGACAAAGAAGATTAATTGCCTATGGAAATAAAAGATAGTCAGAGTGCCGTGATCATATGCACCAGTGGGAAAGGACTTTCAGAAATGTCACATTAGTGTCTCAGAGACCTGGGATGAGGCTCCCACTGTGACATCAAAGTGCTGGATCATGTGGCCAGTAACTGGGACGCTGGGGAGGGTCTAATAATAGTCCTGTTCTTGCTGCCTTCGCATATTTGAGCACCAAGGCCTGCCCTGGGGAAGCTGGCACACAGCCAGGGACTCTCACGGTAGCTCTATTGTGCTTACAGGGCCTTTTAGTGCTGGGGAGGACCATGGGCCTGGGGACAAGGCAGTGGTCAGGATGCTGGCCTGGAGACAGAGCGAGAGAAAGCTAAAAGCGATGAACTCCCTCCCATCCTCCTCCCAGCCCTCGTGCATCTCTGCTCCGCCCGCCCACTCTGCTACTGGCAGCCAGCTCTCCACAGAGCAAACAGGACAGGAAAGAGCAGCAGGTCTGCAGCTGGGTGCAGAACTTGGCCCCAGGAGGCTGGAGTAGGAGGAAATTTGTTTTGGATGTAGGACCCAGATTGGGGGCTGGGGGGAGATAAGAAGATGCTCTGATCTGACTGGAAAGAAGGAGTTGTCCTGAGCTGAAAGTGTGGAACTTCCCTCAGCTCCGCTGCCAAAGCTGCCTCCGCTTCCTGAGCAAGCTGGCCACAGGACATGACACCAGTGCACCCTCCAGGCCCGCAGCTCAGGAGTGCCAGGACTCAATCAGTAGACCTGTGGTCTGTCACTGCCTGTCCAGTTTGGCAGCAAGGAGCCACTTGTGGCCTCTGAGTCCTTAAACATGAGGCTTTTCCAACTTGAGATGGACCATGACTATAAAACACACAGTGGGGTCTCAAAGAGCAAGGTGGAAAAGAAAAGAACACCGTATCTCATAGGTGACTGCCATAAGGACTACATACTGAGGTAACAACGTATGCGTGTGTGGATTAAATCTAAGATCTAAAGAAAAATCTCATCCCACAATTTCTTTGTATTTTCTTCCATGTGGCGATTAAAAACTAAAATAAAACACACATGTGGGGCACACTGTGTCCCTGCTGGCAGCACTGGCCCATAACCTAATTCAGCATCTTTGCCTCCAAGTTGCCATGATACCATCCGACTCAGTAAGAGACCAAGCTGCAAGACATCGTTAAAATGACAAAGTGCTCTCAAAACATTACTGCAAATCAGTCTCCTGTTGCGCTCTCTTGTGTGTGTCCGTATGTGTGTGTTTGTGTGCATATGTTCATGTGTACACATGCATATAGGGATCAGGGGTAGAGATATAGGGTGTCTTCTTCAATCACTCTCCAGTGTGTGTGTGTGTGTGTGTGTGTGAGTGTCTTACTGGGGAGGAGGTGAGGTGAGTATGGAGGGATAATGTTGGCAAAGCTGTTAGGCAGCTCCTTTGTGTGCTTAAAAGTCAGGATTCGGGATTGGGCTCCTGGTGAGAGAGACCTTGCAGTAAGTCTGCCAGCAACCTGGGCTTCATGAAGAGACAGCTTTAGAGAACTGGAAAACTGAGAAGTTGGAGCTTGGAGCCTGCCCTCTGTGTGTGCAGCAGTTACCAGCCTAAGCCAACTCTCCAAGTGTGTGGTGACAAGCATCCATGCAACAAACAGAAGTCTCAGCCATTCCGTGCCACCATGCCTGTGCCTGGAGTCTACATGACACCCCAAGTTTGCCCAAAGATCAGAGTCCTTTCCCTCCTAGAAGCAGGCTCCCTAAGGTGCCGGTGTTCCTACTGTGAACCCATGGAGCTTGACTAATGGTCCTCGGTGTGCCTGCCTCTACTAGCTGTGACATCTTTGCCGTGGTGCTGCGCTTGCTGACTGTGACCCTGTGGGAGCAGGTGCTCCAGTCCCCAAGGCCTTGCTGTTACTCCCACAGGTGGCAAGCGTGGGTCCTCCTTCCCTGGCTTGTGTATCCGTGCCTACTGGCATACAATAACATTTCATCCTGCCGTGAAACAACCCTTTCCAGGCTTTTGTGTGTAACTTTTGTGACATTCACAGCTCGAAGCAGTTGAAGGAAGCTCTCTGCTTCAATTTGTCAGAATGCTCTATAATGGGTCATAAGACGCCATCTTAGAGTCTCTAGATGCTGTAGTCAGCCCGGTGCAGACAACTAGTGGTTTCTAGGATCACCTGGGTATCCATTGTCTGAAACCTCTGGAAGCCCTCCATATCAAGGTCATCGTGATCCTGAATGGCAGCATGTTTCTGTAATCCATTTGCTTGCCTCGAGGAAGTATCTACTAACTCCGACTGTGTAGAAAGCACCCTCCCTTTCCAAGTAGGTTTCTCTCCCAAAGGTGTTGTCCTTAGTAGGATGACAGTTCTGATGGCAACACTTGGATTTCCCCTCCCTTAGTTTCCCTCTCTTCCCTGCCCATAGGATTTGTTTCCTCTGGGACTGCAGGGCCTAACCAGAAGCTTGTTCAAGAAATGAAGTCGTAGGCCACCAGTGGGATGTGATCTGAAGACCAGGGTCCTGGAAGTTAGGGATTAAAACTGTCTGTCACTCTTAGCATCAGTGACCAGTTTCTGGCCTTCCTTCTCCTCCACACGGAGAATGGAAAGGACTAGAGGAGTTTGCCCCAGGCCACAGTTAGAGAAGTGGGATTAAGAAGGAGGCTGAGCTGCAAAACAAATTCACTGACATTTTGTAGACTTTTCCTCTCATTTTGCTTTATTTGGTTTTTTTTCTTAATTGCCTTTGCTTGTATATCTTGTTTTCTCTTTTTGTGATGGGTTTTGGTTTTGGGTGTGTGTTTTTCTTTGCTGTTTGCTTATTTTTATTTTTGTCTGTTAAAAAGAGAAAGGAGAGAGGAGAGACATGGAGTTGGGAGGGTGGGGAAGTGGGGAGAAACTAGGGGAGGGGAAAATCAAGATCGGAATATGTTGAATGGAAAAAATATTTTTTCAATTAAAAAAAGAATAGAAGGGAAATAAATGGCACCACAATAAATTTTGTTTTATTAACAAATAGAAGAGAAAAAGACGAAGAAGGGGGCAGAGACATGGACCATCTAACTATAGACCATGTGAATCATATTTTCCCCCTTGTCAACCTAACATGGATGGAGTCAGTCAAATATCCCAGAGCGTGAGATACAACTGGCGATCAGTTAGCCAGGCCTGGTGATAAAAGCCTATAATCCACGTCTTCAGGGAAGTCATGGTGGCAGGAACTAGGGTCAGGTCACGTTGTATCCACAGTCAGGAAACAAAGAAAGATAAATGCTTGTGCTTAGTTCACTTTCACCTTTTGTGGTCTAGGATCACAGCCTAGGGAATGGTGGCACCCACAGTAGGCAGGTCCACCCATCTCAAATAGCCCAGTACAGGTAATCCTACAGGAATGCTCAAAGGCTCATCTTACAGGTGATTTGAGATCTCATCAAGTTGACAATTTAGATAAACTATCATAGCCAGATATCCATGTTATCCATGTAACAACAGGATGAAGGGAAGAGAGACGAGTCTGAACCCTCCAGAAAGGTCTTCTGTGGTACCTAGTGTACCATTATTGTCATGAAGACCCTTCAAAGAACATTTCTGGCAAAGGTGACAGTGACTAGGGAGAACTCAGATGCCATTTCTGGCTGGGTTTTCTCAAATTAACCATATTCTAGAGCCATGGCTACTTATATATTCATTGGCCTGAAAAGCACTTGTTTGCCCATGTGAGAGTTTGCACAGCATGAACATTCTAGTCTAGGTTCAAATCCTGACTGCTGCTGAGTAACTCTAGACTACTTGCTGGATCTCTCTATGTCTTGATTTCCTTATCTGTAAAGCAGGACCGACAACCGTACTGACCTCACGGGATGTCATGCCAGTCTGCCTGCCTAGCTTAGTCCGGTTTCTACTGTCCTCAAATACTCAAGACTGATAATGTCTAAAGAAGAGTAAGGAAGATGCTCAGTGGAAGAGCACTTGCCCAGAAGGCACAAGTCTCTGGGTTTGAACTCCAGCATCATTGACAGTTTGGGGTACTCAAGAGCAAGGTGCTGATGCTCAGGTCTGGTGAGGACTCACCCCTTTAGCTGTACCACATGGTGCATTGTGTTACAGTGAGAGGGCACGCAAGAGGGAGCCATCACAGGACAAAAGAGGCAGCTAGAGAGTGTGGGAAGGAGCCAGCCATGTTCCTTTATAACCGCTCACTCTCTTGGGAACTGCCTATGGCCCCATAATCTCTTTTGAAGGCAGGGACTCCCGATGGCCTAATCACCTTTTGCTAGACCCCACTTCTTGAAGTCTCCATCACTTCAACACTACTATGTAACTTCCTATATATGGAAGACAAACCATATTTAAACAGTAGAACCTCAGAGAAGTTCCCTGTTCTTTTTGTGAATCTGATGTGAGGCCATAGAGAGGTGCCCAGCTGATGGACAGAAAAGCTTCTCCTTGTGGGTGAGTGACGGCTAGCTGTA
Organism: Tokudaia tokunoshimensis; assembly: GCA_036184795.1. Taxonomy (NCBI): domain Eukaryota; kingdom Metazoa; phylum Chordata; class Mammalia; order Rodentia; family Muridae; genus Tokudaia; species Tokudaia tokunoshimensis. The sequence goes on from BTHU01000001.1 coordinate 106,226,751, forward strand.
CCTTCCTGCCAAGGGCCTACTTCTCCAGTCCTGACAGACTGCCTCTTCATTCTTCAAGCCCTGCTGCAAGCCTTCCTTAACACAACCTCCAACATCTACGGTGGCCAGCATCAAGAAACGCAGATAAGTCAGTGTGTTTCCAGAACCTTCTTTAATGAGAGCCAGGCTCACCCAGCAAGTGGGTGGAAGTAGCCAACCAGTGACTTCCATGAAAAGATGTTCCACCTTCCTCATGAAGGAAGACTACCACACTTGAATCCTGTTAGATAATCTATCTCACCTCTCAAATAAGGAAGGCACAAGAGCCTGGTAACAACCTAAGAACAACTAACCACGTAGAACTGGTTAGTGCTGCAGGAGGAATCTGGTAAAGCCCCATGGGCCACAGGGGGCCACTAAAGAGGAAACTTGTCCCAGAGGCATTTTCTCATAAATCACATGTAACAGTCATGACAATAGAGTGCTAACCAAGTGAGGGGGGAAAAAAAAGAGCGGTGTAGGGCATGGCTCCACAGTAAGGGGCTTGCCCAGCGTGTGCAGGGTCTTGGAATTCATCCCCAGCACTGAAAAAGAAATTGGGGGTGGATGGGTTGTGGGGACTTGAGAGTATGAAAGGAATCTCTTTGAAGTACCCTCACCAAATCAGAACTGTGGTCTCCACCTCTGGGGAGGAAGCTCCACCCAGGGTGTGTGCACACTCTTGGTAACTCTTGGGTTTCTCCCCTGAAAACTGTGTCCCATTGCACCGAGTGGCAGGATCAGAGCAGCTGAAAGCATTTATCTGCAGCACTGGAGTAACAACCAGCAGAGGCAAAGTTCGACCTACGAAATCCTATGGCTTTTTTTTTTTGGCCAATAAATCAATATGACCCAAAGCCTATTAACACACATCGAAATCAGCTTAAAGTTTGGCAGGGGAGTTATGGAAGCTCTTCCCTCAGGGCCACATGGAAAGTTCGAGTTAAACTCTCACCCAGTCGTTTTGAGGCCAGCTTCTGAACGAAGCTGGGTGGAGGCAGAAAATAAGATCGCGTTTGGTTTCCAAATCGAAGCAGGACTGGAGTTTGGGGCGCTCCCGGGATCCAGCCACCAAACAGGGCTTCGCTGATCCCAGCACACTCACCAGGGTGAGTCTCTAAAACTGTGATGTGACCATGACGGTTATCTCTAGCTTGGTTTCCCATATCAGAAACGACCCCACACCTACCCTCTGGCCCCAGCCCTTGTTGCAGGAGCTGCCCTAACCTGTAGCTAAGCCAGGCCACCTCCAGGTCAGGAGTCTGGTGCCCTATGGGATCCAGGGCTGGATGCCAACCTCCAGAATGGTCCTGTTAAGGGGTCAGCAGGTAAAGGTACTTGCCCAGCCTAATAACCAGAGGGCAGTCCCCAGGACTGACAGGGTAGAAGCTAGCCAACTCCCTATCTCCCTCAAGTCACTCTAGGACTATCCACCTGTAAATAAATTTAATCGATTTTTTAGAAAAGAGGAAGCCTGTATCTCATGTCCAACTAGGCTGCTCTGGTTAAAAGCCCAATGGGTCACAAAGCAAAACCAAGAAGACTTGAAAGCCGGAAGGGGGCTTGGTGAAAGGAGAGTAAGAGAGCGCGGCGGGGAACGAGTGTGATCAGAGTGCATTATAAAGGTGTATGAAATTGTCAAAGAATATTTTTTTAGGAGGAAAACTTTAGGCAGAAGAATTTCAACAGTGTTTGTGTGAGTGCGAAAGCGGTCCAGAATGGCCAGAGTGCCAAGCCAGGGAGGCTCCCACGCACGCGCAGTTTGCAGTCAGATACAGAAGCAGGCGGCGGGACGCGCCTTGACTGTTGACAACCCTGCATTTGCCAAGTGCGGTTTGCTCCCTTGGAAAGACTCTAGCTGGAAGTTCTGCCGAGGTTTCTGATTGGTTAAAACCAAGTATCCCCTCGTTTCCATTGGGCCTCAGTTTACTTCCTCCAAGCCCAGGGAACTGGAGCCAATGCAACCTTATGGCCTCCCAATTAAACTTAAAAGAAAAGAAGGCCCGCAGGAGTGGATTCCTCAAAGTACACAAAGAACGGAGTCCGGAGTCGGGGCGTGTGACTCAACACTGCCGCGCTCCCAGGTAAGGGTTACCTTCAGTGTGTAGAAGGGGGCGGTTATCAAATAGTTTTTGTAATTGGCGTCACATGGTCCTCATCAAGGTTTCCTTCTAAAGGGTGTGGCCTCCCTCTGACTCTCGAAACCTAGGACTGAGGATAGGTAGGAAAGAAGTCAAAAAATGACCTCAAGGGTTTTGTTTTTGTTGAAGATGGCGTCTCACTATCTAGCCCTGGCTAGCCTCAAACTCACAGAGATCCTCCTGCCTCCTGACTGCATTAAAGTCATACCAATGCACATAGCCAATGGCCTCCAGGTCTGAAGTCAGGCTGAAAAGAAGGTGGGATGAAACCTGCCAGCTGCAGGAGGGGCAGGGCAGCCGGGGCTTGAGAGAGGCGGAAGATGGGAAATGGGGTTCCCCAAACCCTAGCCCCTTGGATCCATGTGGTAAGGCTCTGCCATGTTAGCAGAGACAGGGGAAGACACCCAGAGAGCATCAGAACAGTAGGAGTTAATCACAAACATGATTGAGCTTAAGAAGGGATAAGCCCTGCTTACCCCCTTCCCCAACCTTTCCCTGCCTCCTGTGCTGATTGCCCCAAAATAAAAAGCAGGAGAAGGATACAGAAAAACCTATACCCAGATCCACAGTCTTTGGGCTGGCCACAGTGGGGCTCAGCATCGGTACCCCCAAATGGTGGAAAAACAGCTTGTTGCAGAAGAACAAGAGAATTAAGCCACATGATGTACTCAAAGCCCAGTGCATTAGCAAGGCTTAACAAAGATTTTATTTGTATAAATACCTAGTGCTTGCCTAGTGATCAAGAGGGATCACGTTGGAGTCAGACATCGAGGGGTCAAATAATCCTGTGCCTCAGTCTTTGTATCTGTGAAATGGGGCTGTGAGGATTACATGGGTTACAGTTTGTAAACCATTAAGGCAGTATGGACATTGGTACGAAATACTGGCTACAGCCACCAGACAGCACACAGTCACTCACACCATACAAGGGCTTAGCAGGAGGACCCCCATATGGCTGCAAGGTTACCTCTCACCAGCTCAACATAGAATACAAGTGGTCTTCTTGAATCTGTGTTTTGCTGGTCTAATTGAGAGCCACTAGGAAAAAAACCACTACTTTCCCTTTTTGTTTTTCTTTCGCACTCCTAGGACTATAGCAAGTACTGGGTTTTCCAAGAGCCTTCCTCACTCCATTCCAGTGTCAGGATGTAGGTGGGGTTTGCAGTGATCTGTATCCATCAGCACTGGGTAGGAACAGCAGAATCAGAATGAGATTTGCCAGAGAAAGCCTCTGGCCTCAGCACCTTCCAGCACGACTCCAGCCTGGTCCCAAATAGCATCCTTTTCGGAAAGAAATAAAAACATCAACCAACCTGTATCCCCAGCACTGCCTTGCTGGAACACTGAATAAAGGCCTCAGAAAAGCCACTGGCCCTCTGTGGGGAAGGAATCATAAAAGCCAGTGCAAGCTGGGGCAGGAGTGATGGAAGGGACTGCATTATCCACTGATAGGGCACATGTACAGCCCAGGAAGGTGGAAGGAGCCCAGAGGAGAGAGAGAGGGAAAGTGACGCTGGCGAGCTGGTGTCAGCGCTCGCAGTTCCCATGAGGAACCGGAGGGCGACACAGGGCAAGGATGTTGGATTTGTTTTTCGAAGCCATGGCAAGCTTTAAGCACTGAAACCAAACTTGTGTGGAGACCCAGGTCCTGCTCCAGGGATAGAAAGCAGTGCCTCCCTAATCCCTGGCTGCAGGCTATGGAATTCCTGGACTCATCCTCTCTCCAGCCCAACCCAGAAACACTGTGACAAATCACTCTAAACCCCCAAGGTCTTGCTGTGAATCTAATCCACATGCAATGTCTGGGCTGCAGCTGCCCGACAGGGCTGCCTAGTGGCACTTGAGGGCTAGGGATGTAATGATCAGTGCCCTCCTGTTCCATCAGTTTGTGGCCCCTTCTGCCATAGGATTGGGAAGAGAATTAAGTCATGAGCCAAGATGCTGAGTGTCGAGATCACAGACTGTCTATAGCCTGGCCACGGGAAAGAAGGCTTTCCCCTGCTTCCCTGAGCCTGGGGAAGATGATGGCCCTGCATATTCACAGCATAAAGCAGGATGGCAGTGTCTCCTGCTCCCAGAGTTCCATTTGCATGTGCACTACAGGACCTGGATCTCCAAAAGCTGGCTGGTGGAGGGAAGATGGAAGGGGATGAGAAAAGGTGAGGGTCTGTCTCTTTCTCCCATGCCGCTCTTCCACTGCCTGTCCCTAGACCTGGCTGAGCCCAGCCTGCCCTGTGCTATTGCCCCCAAATTTCCACTCAGGATCTCTCTATTTCTCCCTCCTTGATGCTGAAGGATCTGGATGAGACAGGGATGTGTAAGAGGATGTGGGAGCTGGGATGGCAGCCAGCTGGGTGCTTTGAGAGAAGAGAGTGAGTGAGTACACAGGGCTTTGAAACAGACAGCTTTGAAAGTCCCAGTTCTGGCGCAGAAAGAGCCCCTCGTGTAAGAAACCAACGTGGGGTTCAGCCTCTGCAATTGTGGCTATGGCCTGAGAGGGTCATAGGCTCCTTCTATGGAAGTCAGTCATTGTCACAAACTCCTCAGCACAGGGCAACAGAGCTGGGTGACTAAAGATGCATCCGTGGCTCCCTGGCTTCTTAAACAATGGCATTTCAAAACCCTCTTTGATTTAAAACAATTCTAATTTCAAAGGCTGTTACAAAACCAATGCAGAGAGGCCCAGGGACTCGTTTTCTCAATGCTACATTTATTTTTAAAGACAGGCTCAGTCTCGTGGAACCCAGGCTAGCCTTGAACTCACCCTCTCACTGTCTATATCGCCGAGGATGGTCTTCCTGCCTCCATTAATATTCCAAAGTGCTGGGAGCCCAGGTGCGACCCAGCACACCTGGCTCCCAGAGTTAACATCTTACTGACTGCTCACTGAAATACATCAACACGGGGACACTCCACAGGCTTTACCCAGATGCCAACGGTGGCATTTTAGCTGCCTCCTGACATGGCTTTCAAATACCGTCCCACCAGACTGTCAGCGCCATTCTTGAGAGTGGTTGAGCACCCACGTTTATCAATGGTTGCGGTCATCTCCTCTTTACTATCTGTTCCTCTTCCCTCACCTCAGACGGAAGCTGAGGAGACAGATACAGGACCTGCATGTGTCCATGCAGCCAGGCCCTGGGCCATGCACTTTACCCTACCTTTTGGTGGACTGTTCTGGTGTGCAGTGGAAGGTGGGATGCTGAACATCTTCCTCAAGAAGCTTCTTCAGTATGCACCATCCAGTTTAGAGTGATGTGCACCCAAGTTTTATCATCTGCAAAGTGGGACAATACCAAAGTCCCATTTAAGAGAACTCAGTGAGTTAATAACTTTAAAAAACTTGACACATTCCCACTGTATTTGACAGTCTACTGTATTTGATAAATTAATGATAAGAGCAAAACACCTATAGGAGACATTTCAAGTGAGCAGAGCTCAAGCTAAGTCTTTTCCAAATAGCCTGGAGTGAACATGCTTTGGGGAAGCATGGGAGTCTTTGATCGAGCACTTAATTTATACAAGGAAGCCTTTAGCATGTGAAATTGATTTAATATGCAAATAGCTGAGGCTGATTGAAGACTGTAACCACATGCTTTAAATAGCTGTTGTTTTTTAGACCAGCCACCAGTCCCTCCACAGCATTGCTGGTGAGTCAAGTTCCCTTGTATGTGTGTGTGTGTGTGTGTGTGTGTGTGTGTGTGTGTGTGTGTGTGTGTGTGAGAGAGAGAGAGAGAGAGAGAGAGAGAGCATGCATGCTCCCCCTCCTTCATTGGTGAATAGCACCAATGGTGAATGCCAGGTCTATTCACAGGCATGGCCCAAGACCATGGTTGGATTTAGACATCTGTTATAAAAAGTCCACAATTTAATGATGGTTCAACTTCCAATGTTTTGACTTTACAATCAAACAAAAAATATACACATAGAACTATTCTGGTTTTTGTTTTCAATCCAGGATTCGGAAATTCAATCTTACCCTTTAAAGTTGGTCTCATGTGAGAGGATCTGTGAAGCTGCAGACTAATATAGGTGTTCTCTGTATATTCACAGCAGTGTAGGCTGGGCTTTGATGTTCAATGCATTAAAAGAATTTTTAAAAACAGAGTTGTACTCTGTAGCCCAGGTTGGCCTCCAGCCCCAGATCTTCCTCTCAAATGCTGCCACACCTGCCTGATATTAAATGCATTTTTGCTCTGCACTTGTTCTGACATTAGTGGAGTCACCAGGATGCAGTGCTGTCATATGTCATATGTCAAGGAGTATTTGACCTCCCTCATTGTTGAGGACTCCACAGGGCCTGCAAAAGACATAGGCAAGATCTTGTTGGAGAATTTGTGTGTGTGTGTGTGTGTGTGTGTGTGTGTGTGTGTGTGTATGCATGTATGTGCACATGCGAGTGCACATGCATGGGCATGCATGTGTGTGTGAGTATAAGTGTGTGGTTTCCAGGCATATGCACCACTCCTGGCCTTTTACATCATGCTGAAGCTCTACCCTCAGGTCCTCACGTTGAACAACAAGCCCTTCACTGGCAGGGCCATTTTTTCCAATCTGAAAGCTACAGCTGTCGCCAGCTTGTTGAGGAGTCTGGTACATGTGTGGCTCTCAGGTATGACTTATGGGTTAGAGACAGATTGGAGGGGGTGTGGGTGGAAGGAATCAATTTCAGATGGTCAAGACTTTAGAAAGCCTTGAAACAGAGTAAAAGTGGGAACGGATACAGAAGTGTAAGGAAAGAAAATCCCAAAGTTGAAGCAACTATTTAGATATAAAGAGGAATCCAGCACTCAGGAGGCAGAGGCAGGGGAATGGACCTTTGTGAGTTCAGGGTCAGCTTTGACTATACAGAGAATTCCAGGCCATCCAAGGCTACATAATGAGACTGATAAAAATAAAATAACATTAACAAAAAATAAATGACATATTGCTATCTGTACCAACATGGCCAAACCTTGAAAACATTACTTCAAGGGAAAGAAGCCACTGCAGGAAGACATGTATTGCCTAATGCTATTTATATAAAATATCCAGGGGGGAAAAAAGGCATAGAGACAAAATGCTCATTGGTGATTGCCAGGGGGCTTTGGAGAGGAAGACTAGGAATAACTAACTGGTTAGCCAGAGTACTAGAGGTAAGTATCTGGTTAGTCAGAGGACTAGGAATAACTAACTGGTTATCCAGAGGGCTAGGAATAGCTAGCTGGTTGACTGGAGGCCTGGGGATAACTAACTGGTTAGCCTACTAACCATGGATATGCTCCATGTCTTGATGGCTGCACAACCTGTGAATGCACCAAACACCACTAGATCATCCGTCTTAAAATGACTGGGGCTGTCATGGTAGAATGCTGTGGTGATTTAAATGAAAGTGGCCCCCATAGGCCAACAGGGAGAGGCACTGTTAGGAGGTGTGGCCTTGTTGGAGTAGGTATGGCCATGTTGGAGAAAGTGTGTCACTAAGGGTGGGCTTTGGGGTTTCAGAAGCTCAAGCTAGGCCCAGTGTCACTCTTTCTGCCGCCTGCTGACCTGGAGGTGGAATTCTTGGCTCCTTCTCCAGCACTATGTCTGCTTGCCTGCCACCATGCTTCCTGCCATGACAATCTAGGACTGAACCTCTGAACTATAAGCCAGCCCCAATTAAATGTTGTCCTTTATAAGAGTTGTTGTGGTCATGGTGTCTCTTCACAGCAATAAGAACCCTAACTAAGACAAATGTGTAGTAAGTATGTTTTCTCAAAACAAAAGAATAGTGGCCCAACATTCTTACAAACTGCCCCATTTTTATAATGAGCCCCTGAAAAATACTGTTGGCAACCCCACCCAAATGTGCTACAGTAAGATTCAAATACATTATTTTGCTCAGAACCTCTGTGGGGGAATTTCTCCTCCACTAATCCAGAGGCCTTGAGATTCCTGAGGAGTAAGTTACACAAGCCACACCACAGGATGCTCTCAGAGGGCATGCAGCCCCTGCTCCAGCTGCCAGGAGGGAGGCCCAGCATCCACTCCGCTTCCCTCTCTTGTTGTTCCTGGCGTTAGAGAGCAGGAGGTGGGAAAGAATAACTCAGTCCTTGTGGCCTTCCTGGAGACAGATGCTCTGGTTTGTAGCGGAGAGGAAAAGAGTCCTGGGCAATAGTGCCAAGCTGGGAGTCTTCAGGATGTGGCTCGCCGAGCTTCAGCTTCAGCCTGGAGAGTAGAGAGCACAGCACAGCAGAACCTATCCCCAGACAAGCTGTGGGCTCAGATCTGCCAAGACAAACAGCTCCGGGCTTTCAAAGCAGCTCTCTGCACAGAGCGGTGGAGGCTGGGCACAGTTCCTGGGCCCACCTGAGGGTGTAAGGACCCTACCCACTGCTGAGAGAAGTAACGTTCTGATTGCTGTTTCCAAAGCCCAGCGTCTTCAGGAAGGAATTCTGTCTGGTGGAAATATTAGTTTATTTGCTGGTCCCCAGGGACAAGAATATAAGGAAGCAAGGGAGCGAGCGAGCGAGCGAGAGAGAGAGAGAGAGAGAGAGAGAGAGAGAGAGAGCTTGTGTGTGTGTGTGTGTGTGTGTGTGTGTGCACGCGCGCACGCGCATGTGTTTCTTTCTTCATTAAAGATAGCAAGCTGGGTAGAGAGGGTGGACTTAGGTCTTTTCTTCCGCTGGCCTGTCTCTGGAAAAAGACTAACTAAGGAGGTACATGAGAACTCCCAAAGTCAGGAGCTGCCATGGATGGTGCAGTCAGCAGAAATCCATTCCTGAATGTGGCAGGAATTGCCACTTCAGACTTCCTATGCTGGCTGGTAGCTGGTAGCACGGAGCTGAGGGGAGCACTCTCTGTAGCAGTGAGGATGAGTGCAGTGCTTTAGCGATGGGAGGATGTGGGAAGAGCCCTGCAGAGCCCACCCTTCCTGGGCCGCCTGGATCTTTACTCTCACTTGGTCTTCAGACCTTTTCTGTGTTCAAAATAGACCCAGGAAGCTCCTGCGCCGTTAGTGACTCCAGGGCCACACAGGTCCCTGCAAGCAGAGACTAATGAGGTGTTTCTGTGAGGAGGGGCCCTAGCACCTCATGTCAGGAGATCCTGTCAGGAGCACGTGTGCAAGCCTGAACTTCTCATCAACCTGAACATGTTTGCTGCATTCCTAGTCTTTTGAAATATGTGGATGAATATATTTTTCAGATATTTGACCTGAACTATGTGGTTTTTTTAAACGTGAGCTACACGTTTTTTTTAAAAAGGTTATACTATTGAACACATTTTCCTTTTATTATTAAAGGAATTAATAATTTTATTATTATTATTATTTTATTATTAAATCAGTGCCAGTCTAGGCAAATACATTTTTTTTCAAATATGATATGTGTCTTTTTCCTTACATAGTCAGAGAAATCTCTAAATAGCTATTAATGAATTTAATAAATAAATAAGTGCTGTTGATGGTATAGGGAAGAATTGTGCTTTGTCCCAATCTATTAACTGAAACAAGAGGACGTGCTTTAGACTTTAAAGTTAGAGATTTTGTATCTAAGATTTTGAAAGCGATGTGAAAGGCCAATGAACCACAGCTACAGAGAGAGAGAGAGAGAGAGAGAGAGAACATAAAAAGGTTCTGTGCTTGCTTCTTGTATATGTTTGTGCACATGTGCATAGAGGCCAGGGCAGGTTGCCATCTGATGTCTTCCTCTTCTTCCTTTCCACCTCATTTTTTGAACCTAAAACACACCAATTTGGCTGGATGGCCAGCGAGCAGCAGGGACGCTCTAGGTCCCCTCCCAGCGCAGGGATGACGGGAGAATGCTGCTTGAACTCAGGTCCTCCCTGTTGAGGGCAAGCACCTTCACAGCTGAGCCATCACCACTGTGCTGCCTCTGAGTGTCCCTCCAGTCTTCTGTTTCAGAGGCTTGGGGTGTCTCACCTTACGGATCTCTAGCCAGCAGCAGGATCTTGTTTTAGTTCATCTGTTAAGAAAGCCTGTGGAGGGGCTGCTGAGATGGCTCAGCAGTTAAGAGCACTGACTGCTCTTCCAGAGGTCCTGAGTTCAATTCCCAGCAACCACATGGTGGTGCATAACCATCTGTAATGGGATCAGATGCCCTCTTCTGATGTGTCTGAAGACAGCTACAGTGTACTCATATACATAAAATAAATAAATCTTAAATTAAAAAAAAAGAATATTCTGGAAAAAAAAAGAAAGAAAGAAAGCCTGTGGAGTAGGTGCTGTTTTGGGGAATTTGTGGAACCTTTAGGAGGAATCACATCATTGGGGGTCAACTCTGAATGTTTATAGTCTCACCTCCCTTTCTCTCTGCTCTGTGCCCAGATACCCGCTTTCAGGTTTCTGCTTCTGACACTGTGCCTGAGACTTACCGCCATACTTCCCTACCATGACCCCTTTAAACATTAAGCCAAGATAAAATCTTCTTTGCTTTGTTTGTTTGTATTTGTTTGTTTGTTTGTTTCGAGTCAAGGTTTCTCCATCTAGCCTTGGCTCTCCTAGAACTCACTCTGTAGATCAGGTTGATCTCAAACTCATCATGATCTGCCTGCCTCTGTCTCCTGAGTGCTGGGATTAAAGGTGTACACCACCAATGCCCAGTCCAAAATAAACTCTTTCTTTCATAAAAAGTAAGGGAAGAAAGAAAGCCCATAGGATCTAACCCACCAGAGGCTGCTGAGAGAATGCTCTGACTTCGTGAGAGCCAGAGAAAGCCAGCTAGAGGGCAGGGGGGCTCTAGACTTTTAGAAGCTTCTCACTATACCAGAGACTCCACCCAGCGCTTCAAGTAGAAGAACTGAAGACAGTTTAAAAAACAAAACAAAACAAAACAAAACAAAACAAAAAAACCCTCTCACTTAGGACATGGTCAAATAAGGCTCACAGGGTTGGGTTCGTGGCACATCTGCTTTCTCATACAAATTATCCAGCCAGCAAAGCATTGTGTAGAGGAGGCGGGAGGCCTTTGAAGTCAGTTGTTTCCTTGGATGGCTTCAGCTTTCCGGGCAGTCGATTTTCACATATCCATCTTCTGGTTCTAACTTGGTCTCTCTCCATGGAGCCAAACAGAGGCTCTACCTCGTTATTCGTTAACCAGGAGGAATGCATATGGGGCTGAAGGACTTGCAAGAACTCTGCCATTGTAGGGCAGCTGATTTATGGCCCTGGGTTTACAGCTTCAACGTGGTCCAGCTTGTCCAAAGAAGGGGAGGTTGACCCTTCTGTTCTGATTAACAAAGGCACGGCAACCCTGCAGCACTGAGGGCTGCTTTGTTCTGGGAGAAGTGTGAACAGCAAACCTGAGCCCTGCAGGTGCAGGCACCCAGAGACAGTGCTGCTTCTCTGAGGGTGTCTGTCCCCAGGTGTGGGCTGAGGGCCTGTTGGTGGCAGATTCGCAACTCTGGGTATACGTACCACCACAGGACTTAGAGAGACACCATTGCTGCTATGAGGACTCCGCTTGAAGACAACTGAGCAATCACCGATATTCAGTTAACACTGGGATGACTAAAAGCCAGTGGATTCATTCTTTTGTCCATTTGCTTATGATAGGGTCTCAGCTCAGGCTGCTATCAAACTCTAGATCCTCCCAGTTCAGCCAACCACTGAGGCAACAAGCAAGCACCACTGTGCCCACTGAAAACTGAAAACAGTTGTTTTCTTTTCATTTCCCCAGAGGGGCGTGGGGGGAATAAGCATGTTTCTCACCAATAGGAGCAAGCCACTTTGTACAGGCTGACCAACCTACCCTTCTCACGGTGCCTTATTCCTGACATCTCACCTAGTAAACGTCTCAACTGGTGTTTGCTGATTTCTGAGGATGGCAAGGCTTCCCATGAGTCCCCCTGGTTCCTTCTGGGTAAAAGTAAACAGTTCATATAGAAACGGAGCCGGTCTTGAGTGGGCCAGTCATCCTGGCTTCCTAGAGGAGGCTGGGCTGTGTGGACTGACCTGGCTCCTTCCTTCTACTGCTGTGCTTTCCAAAACTAAAGGGGCTTTTGGGTCTCTCCGAGGCCGCGTAAAGGGCCTCCTCACTGCTTTCTTGAACCCAGGTTGCTGGAGAGATGAAGGCCCTTTTCTTTTTTCCATTTCAATTTTTGATTAGCACCTATTAATTATATGTAAATAATGAGCTTCATGATGACATTTTGCACATGTGTGTAATGTATTCCGATCATATTCCTGCGGCTCCAAGTCTCCAGTCCCCCTTCTACTTTCAAGTCTTTGTGTGTGATGTTGGTGGGTTGTCTTTTTGATTTTTTTTTTATTCAATAAATGTAATCAGGGTTGCTTCCATGAGTATGGGAGAGGAAATTTTTACAGGAGTACCAGCAACCTACATTCTCAGAAAAAAATCTCTCTTCCTCCCCTGTAACTATTAACTGCCCAGGTCCTCAGAGGGGGCAGAGCCTCATGAGCTCCTCCCCCATTTGTGATGGACTATTGCTATGCCCTATCTACTACAGTTATCCAGAGCTGCTGTGAGTGTGTGAATTCAACAGCCGCTTCAGACCTGGAAGACAGTTTCCAGCTTCACGTCTGGAGAGCTGTGTGTGTGTGTGTGTATGTGTGTGTGTGTGTGTGTGTGTGTGTGTGTGTATGTGTGGTGGGGGGGCACTGTAACAGGAGGCTCGAGAATGGGTCTTTTATCCAGAGCGCGACTGTATTGGTGAACACAGAAATGGAGGCCACAATGTGAATGACGAAGGAGCAGCGTCCATCCTGTAGTTTCTTGAATCTTTTCAGAGGCCAAACCTAGAATGGCAGCGAAAGTGAGGCAGAGGAGAGGAACTGGGCCTGTCTTTTATAGGAGCCCACTCCCGCAATCCCAGCAATGACTCAGTCCCTCTGTCTCTTCTTCGTAGGTGTCTCCTCCCTTCCCAGTACCACGGCACTGGGAATCAAGGTTGCAACTCATGAATTTGGGGACACACAGTCATATAACTAGTTAAGCTTTTGTGTTTATAAAGAGTGTATGCCATTTTCTAGCGTGGTTTACTGGCTTCTTTTGCTTTTTTAATATTTTTAAATTTTTTTTAGTTAAAATATTTAACATCTAATTAAAAAAATAAGAGTAAGTATAGCACATGCCTTTAATCCCAGCACTCCTGTGTGTTCGAAGAATGGACGAAACTGCATTCGCTTCCCTTTTGTTTATGACCACACCAAGTCCTCTCTTTAAGCAGAAAGCTCCGCCCCCACCTCTCCAAACACACATAGCAACCAAATGTATGGGTGGCATCCCAGACCATATCATTGCATGCAAAGCCCTGACGATGGACCGACAGTCCTGCCAACCATGGCTCTGTGCACGGGGAACTTCACAGAGTAGCGCTGCGCTTAATTGGGTTAAGATGAGTGGACTCAGCAGCCTTAATAACCTGTGAAACAGAAAGGGCACACAGCGCTTTAAGCATGCCTACCTGATGAAGAACCCCTCAACTATACATCTGTACCATCGCCCCCACTTTCAGTTAAAAGACCCGAGCAGTAGGGGACATTTCTCTGCATGTCCTTAGTTTGAATATGCTCTCTGTGAAAACTGTCGCTTTGCTTTGCTCTGTTCCAAGGCTCATCTTTCGTACTGTGTCCCCACACTGCCACCCTTGACCCACTAAGGACACAGATGGCTATAGAAAGTGCTGTATCCATTCTATAAGCAAGCCTATAAAAGAATGAACCCAAGACAGGAGTGGTGTCGCATGCCTTTAATCCCAGCATTTGGAAGGCAGAGGCAGGCAGGTCTCTGAGTTCGAGACCAGCCTGGTCTACAGAGCAAATTCCAGAACAGCCAGGGCGACACAGAGAAACCCTGTCTCAGAAAACAAAAAACCCAACCCCTCCCCCCAAGAAAAAAAGAGAGAATGAACCTGAACCAAGCCTGATGACTTGAGTTTGATCCCAGGGACTCACGGAGTGGAAGGAGAAAACTGACTCCTTTAAACTGTCTTCTGTCAGACATGAGCCATGGTATGCAACACACACACACACACACACACACACACACACACATTAGAAATGCAACTTAAAAAATAGAATGAACCTGATATTTGAGATTAGCATAGTAGCATATGCCTAGACTCCTCAAACGTGGAGGGCAGAGGTAGGAGAATCATTAGAACAAAACAAAGCAGGATCCTGGATGGATCTGGAACAGCTCAGTGAAATATTCCTGTGGAATACCTAGGGCCGAGCAGTGCAGGGTCAGCAAGCCAGAGGAAACGCCTGTGGTTCCGGCCACACATACCACTGCTGTTTCCCTCCAGCACCAGACCTGGCATCGTCGGTTACCCAAAAGTCTAGCAATAACAACCTTCTTTCTAATCTGTGCACTTTCTTGTTGAGCTCAAAGGAGTGACTCCTTGATGATTTTGAGTCCCAACTTCTCAGCAAAGCAGAGACTTTTTAGATGTTCCCCCTCAACACACAACTAGAGAAGGCCTGGATTACGATGCAAATATAAACACTCCCTTTGAAATCAAAGCCAGGCTTAGGAATCTGTGAGGATAATTTATTTGTTCCCAAGCCCCTCCAACCCTCCTCCCTTCTGTCCTTCTGATTAGAAAGTGCCAGCATGACCCTCTGGTTTAGGGTGCACTTCCTATTCCCTATTCTCTGCTCCACCCTGACAGGGTTTCTCTGTGTAGCCCTGGCTGTCCTGGAACTCACTCTGTAGACCAGGCTGGCCTTAACTCAGAAATCCGCCTGCCTCTGCCTCCCGAGTGCTGGGATTAAAGGCATACGCCACCACGGCCCAGCGACACCTCCTGATTTCTAATTGATGACCATACTAACCCTCCCTCCATCAGGGCCACAACATGATTGCAAGACATCGTAATAAAAATTAAAGATATCGATGAGCGGGGGCTGGGGAAATGGCTCAGTTTGTAAGAACAAAAGTGCCTGATGCATGAGCAGAAGGACATGAGTTTAAATCCCCAGTTTAAAAAAAAAAGCTGAGTTTATCACGGCCCGATAACACTAAAGGTGGAGCAGTGGCACACATAGCTCGGTAGGCGCCACCAGCAGCTTTCTAATAGAACTTAAGATCCATGAAACAAGAAGGAGGCCATGCCTGGTGCATGGAAACCTAACAAATACTCAGTGCTAGTGAAGTCAGGGTTTTTGGAAAAGAGTCTACGGCCACAAGTTTACTAAATGGCCCCTAACAACAATCTATAAACATCTGTCCTGATATTCACAGATAAGTGTAGTCTTCACCCCTCATCAAGGAAACTTCTCTTTGCAGCAGACTGAGACCACTACAGACAAGCAGAGTTGTGGAGCCCAGTCCACAAACACTCCCACACCTGCAGAAAAGACCTTATCTCAAGGGAATAAAGTGGAGATTGATAGAGCAGGACACCACGCACACACACACACACACACACACACACACACACACACACACACCATAGACATCCCACAGACAAAGAAATGGTGAACTATTCCAAAGGTTGCCTGGCTCGGTTGCCCACCCCACACTGAGGCACATATATACACTAACTCCATTTTGTATTGTGTGTACGGAATCGGCTCTGCTTCCTTGGAAGATGCTGGACTCTCATTTTAAATGTCTTATTCCACGCACATCTCAGAAGGGGGATAGGAAGTACAAGAACACTGATTGTGAGGGGGAAACCATTAGGAAAATGATATCAATTACCGCACACCCAGATCACAGCTCTGCAAAAGCAGCCAGAGACAGGAATTAAGACGACGCACTTCTTAAGTCTCTTAAGTACAAGTCTTTGAAACCCACTATCTTCTAAAAACATCATAATGATCTTGCCATCATGACTTCAAACAGTCTTAATGAAACCCACAGAGAAAGGCATGCACAACTTCTTGAGGCAAGGGAAGAGATTCATCTACAAAATTAATAGAAAGTAGGCAAGTCCCTACACGCAGCCATCCTGTTGCTACAATAAATTACGACACTGTCGAAGGCTTTTATAAAATTAGATACCTCAGTAGCAAGAAAGAAATGAAGCCCTGTCTCACTTATCAGAAGGATCAGTGGTAACTGAAATAATTCTATACCGAGAGAGGATTAGATTCTAACCTTTCCAAAAAAATGTCATTTTAAATGAAAAAGCCCATTGGAGCCTCCGCTTCATGCCGGGACCTGTGCCTGCCTGGGAGACGTGTGCTGATGACAGGCACCTTGCCTGCCTGTTCCTGCAAATGCTAAGTAGGTGACGTCTTCCTTACCCACCTGCTTGTCTCCTGTGCAGGATGGATGACAGCTAATCGCCAGCAGCTCTGAACAGGGAGCAGCCTAGCTGGTTGGAACTGGTTTAAAATGACACAAGTAGCCTCCTTATCACATATCTTGGTGGGTTTGTGCCTCCGTGAACAGATACCTGAGGAGAAATAGCTGGTATAATTTAAATACTCAGCTCCTTCCTTGAGTGTGTATCGCCCTCCTCCATCTAATTAAATTCCAGAGAAGATTTCTGTCCCGAAGCCCCTCCCCCACGCCACTGAGCCTCAGGTCCACTGGCTCACTGGAATTTGGCTTAGGTGCCAGACTTGCCTGGACTAGAACAACTGAGCCCTCTTAGATTCCTTGGTGACTGTTACTCTTTCTTCTCTCTCAAAGGAGGGCTTACTTAATCTGCCTTCCTTGTCTGTTCTATTTGCTGGCAGGATGTACTTGACAAAAGGGCCCTCAGCACGGCCTAGGGCAGGTATGGACCATTCCTGCATTAATGACTTTTATGCTTTCTCTCAAGAAACATCCAGAAAGTCTTCTTCTGCCTCTTGACACAGCTCTCTGGCTGCAAAATGACAGTAGAGGGGACCCAAGTGCAGGAAGGGCAGACAGGGAAACAGAGGGCTAGAAGAGAGCCCAGAGGCTGCCCGGACAGCTTTTC